>JARFIW010000684.1:4168451-4355527 GCA_036346225.1 Platerodrilus igneus | reverse complement strand
ATTACCTGGTTATCCCCCTCAAAAAAGGAAAAGTGTTTAATTATATGTTATGGTAAGGCATAAGCAACGAAACGCTGCCAACATGCCAGGCTATATAACTAATTGTGAGTTATGTTATGGAGGCGTTTATCAAGTTATATGTTATGGTAAGGCTTAAACAGTGAATCGCTGCCAACATGCCAGACCGCTAACTAATTGTAAGTTATGTCATGGTGACATTTAGTTAACTAATTTTTATTTATTTATTTATTTTGTTTTGTTTTCGAACTTACTTAAGGTCGGTTTGACGCAGCTCTAAATTCTTTTCTATTCTGAGCTAGTCTAAAAAGTCTGCATACCCTTCACAACCTAAATCTCTAATAATTTGACTAATATAGCTTTGTCTAGGTCTTCCTACTCTATTTTTATTTGGTAGTCTATAATCTAAGACCTTACTAAATAGTCTTTCATGTCTTAACTGGTACCCTATCATTCTATCTCTCCTGACCTTTAATTGTTTCCACATACAGGGTTTCTCACCAATCCTTCTATAAACTTCCTCATTTGTTACTGTATCTGTCCAAGTAATCTTTAACATTCTCCTATAACAAAAGCTTATATCTTTTTCTTATCTACATGTTGCATTGTCCAAGTCTCACTACCGTATAATAGAACGCTCCATATGTACGACATTAAGAAACTTTTTCTATTATCTAAACTAATACATTAGCTATTAGTAAGTATTTCTGTTTTAAAACATTTTTCTAGCTTAAACTATTCTATCTACTGTATCCCTTCTCCTACGTCGGTCCTTTGTAATTACACTACCTAAATAGCAAAATTCATCTACTTCCTCTAACTCGGTATTACCTATTTTTAATTTTGGTTTAGAACTAGGCTGTAACTCACTTGTCATAATCTTTGTCTTTCCTCAGTTTATTTTCATCCTATAGTTACTCTGTAGTACCTCATCTAAAATATTTAAAAATTCTTCCAACTATTTTCTAGACTCTGCTATAATGGCTATATCATCTGCAAAACGTAACATGTCCATTTTCTGTTCCTGTACACCAACACCTATCTCTTTTCTCTCTCTAACTAAGTTTAAAACTTCCTCAGTGTTACTGAAACTGTTAAGCTCCCACAGTAGCTTGCTTGTGAATTGATTATTTTATAATTTATACGCTTGGCCCTGAAAAGAAATTGAGAGTGACAAGTTTTAATTACAGCTGTTAAAGAACTTGTTGTATATAAACTCCATAAAATAGGTATAAAGGGCACAAGTGAAAATTTTGAACACCACCATCTCTTTTATTCAACGTACCCTTATAAATTTCTGCTTTGTGATAAATAAACAGAACAATTAGTCAGTACAACGTCATTTAAGAGAAGTTCCAAAATTTGAAGCCCCTTATTTCTAAAACCAAACCGCAACAAATTCAAAATTTTCACTTTTATTGAACTGGAAGGTAGGTTGAAGGGCAGCCCCAATACTAACTCGAAAAGGTATTGGATAACAGTGTAACAACCGCTTAAAACAGTACAATGACAAATAATTGCGCGATGTGTAAAAATCCTGACACAAAGTTTATGGTCGCTTGTGACATATGTGACAAATGGTTCCATTTCAACTGTGTAGGGGTAGATGAAGCGGTAGAAGATCGAGACTGGAGTTGTACAGTATGTACAAGTAAACTTGCACATGACAAACAGGCCGAAGTCGATCAATCACGCGACAGCAACCCGCAATTAGTAGCTGAAGTGAAACGACAACAAGAGGAGGTGATGGAGTTGAGGGCTCTGGTGGCACAACTTCAAGCTAGTCTCAAACAGCAAGCTGTGTCAAGCACAGACCCGACGGGCAATTACCGTATTAGCGGAGTATTCGAGGGGTTAAGCAATCCTAGTAACCCCATCGAAAATAGTAAGCCTAGTAATGTGGTGTCCGAAGAAATAACTACTAAAGCAGTTTCTAAACTATGTGCACCCTACCCACGGTTGCTTCCGGGTCGGGCACAGGTTAGTGGTAACAAATCGTCAGTGATGAACAAATCTAATAAATCGATTTCAAAACGAAAACTGGCCCACCAGCAGTTAAATGCCGAACTGGGTCTACGTTTAGAATTCTTAAAAAAGGGCTTTGAAGTTGATCAGCAATTTTGTGATGAGGAAACAGACATATCTGACGAAGGTGATTTATTGGCTGCTACTGAGCAGAAAGTTTCGTCCTGGGTAGACGAACAACCATTCGAGAAATCGCAAATAAATGAAGAACATCAACAAAGGGTTCTCGCTAAACACCAAATAAGTGACTCTAACGCTAATTTAAAACCAGCGGTGTTACGGAGAACCTCCTCACATCATAACTTGCATGTGACGTGCGATCGGGACACGCCTTCTGCTTTGAAAGCGTTTACGCCATGGCTTTCCAGTAGAGAAAACGAGTATTTTCTTTCCATCGGCGGCAAACCGAGTCAGAATGAGACAGGCGTAGAACGAATAACAATGCAACAAATTGCTATGAGACAAATTCTGCCGAAACACTGCATGAAATTCGGCGGTGAACCGGATAAATGGCCGATGTTCATCTCCTGGTTCAAGCGTACGACGTTAGAGTGTCATCTCCTAGATGATGACAATTTAAGCCGCTTGCAAACCTGTCTGGAAGGTCGAGCACAACGTCTTGTACAAAGCTTCTATAACTTCCTGGAACGCTGCCGCAAGTAATGAGAGCTTTAGAAATTGAATTTGGAAGACCAGAGCTTATTTTGGATGCTGTGGTCAATCAAATTGAATCGTGTGGCAACGTTTCACAAGAGCACCTTCAATCGGTGCAAGAATTCGCCGTGACTGTCCAACATACTGTAATAACAATGCGCGCAGCGGACTACACGATATGCTCACAAACTTTGCACTAATGCGGACGATTGTTAGTAAACTGTCTGGAACCTTACAACTGGAATGGGCAAAATATAAAGCTGCGCAAGCGAATCCTGACTTAATTATGTTCACTACATGGATCTCAGAGTTATCAGAAAGTGTTGGAAGTATCGCTGTTGTAAAGCAACCTAACGAAGTGTATAAAATAAACGTCCCGAGATTCGTAAGCAATCGATTCACAATGCACATTCCTTAAGTTTGGAAAACCGGGTGTTATCGAGAGATAAAGACAGGCACCCACACACTAATAAATGTTCACTCTGTAACGACGGCATTCATAGTGTAAACGAGTGCCGATTATTTTAGAATCTTCTAAAACTAAGCGGTGGGAACTACTAAGACAACATAAACTGTGCCGGAAATGTTTAGGGTCTCACTATGCGGGTAGATGTAAAGTGCATAAAGAATGTGGTGTCGATGGATGTATCTTTAAACATAATCCACTGTTGCATGATACAAAGCTGCATGCGATCAAAAATTCAACCGTTAATGGAGCACCAAAACAAGAAGTTATCAATCTCCATCAAACGACGACGGCTCAGATACTGATGCGAATCGTTCCAGTAATACTATACGGACCGAAAGCATACCTCAGAACCTATGCGTTCCTTGACGAAGGTTCGACTTTAACTCTAGTCGACGACGAGATTGTTCAAATTTTAGATGTCACCGGACCACTCGAGCCACTTCATCTAAAGTGGACCGGTGATACGACGCGCTTAGAGGAGAATAGTAGACGAGTATCCTTCGATATTTCTGGAGATATGCCTAAAAGCAAAAGATATGAACTGTCAGACGTTAGAACCGTTAAATCGTTAGATCTTCCAACACAAACACTTGATTATGAATCATTTCCTGGAACGTCGGCACACTTACGAAACATTCCTATCGCTGAATACAATAATGCTAAACCACGCCTGCTCATTGGAATTAAACATTTAGAGCTGAGCCTCCCAAGAAAGATCAAGGATGGTAGACCTGGTGAGCCAATTGTGACTAAAACGAAGTTGGGGTGGATTATCTGTGGTTCAATCGGTGACGTCAAACTGAATGCTGCAAATGCACAGCCTCATTTTATGCCTGCAGTTGCTCATCGGACGACGACATACATATGAAAACCCAAGAATACTTTTCTATCGACAATTTCGGTGTTAAAAGACCGGACGTTCCTCTAATAACATCGGAAGATAAACGCGCCATCGCCATCCTTAAGAGTGAAACAAAACAGGTTGGGCAAAGCTACGTTTCGGGTTTATTATGGCGATACGACAAAATTCAGCTTCCGGATAGTTATGAAATGGCATATAAACGCCTGCTGTGGCTTGAGCAAAAATGAATAAAGATCCAGCGCTTTATGCTAATCTTCAACTACGATTAATAGAATATGTCGACAAAGGATATGCACGTAAGCTGAACAAAGAAGAAGTTGCGCAGCGTACACCAAAAACTTGGTACCTACCTGTATTCCCCGTAATAAATCCGAATAAACCGGGGAAAGTGCGCTTGGTATGGGATGCAGCAGCAACTGTAGGATGTATTTCGCTAAATTCATGTTTGCTAAAAGGTCCCGATCTACTTTGTTCACTTCCTGCTGTTTTGTTTCGATTCCGTGAAAGAAAATTCGCAATATCAGGGGATATACGTGAAATGTTCCATCAAGTGTTGATCCGAGAAGAAGACCAACAGGCCCAGCGATTCCTATGGCGTGATAGTAAACAAAAATCAGAGATTGAGGTTTATGTGATGCAGGTGATGACGTTTGGTGCCTCCTGCTCACCTAGTACTGCACATTTCGTCAAGAACATGCATGCCGCAAAATTCGAGTCGTCTCATCCCCGCGCTGTGACTGCCATCCGAGATAATCATTATGTCGATGATTGGTTAGACAGTTTTGCCACTGAAGGGGAGGCAATATCGGTTGCGAAGGACGTGGTACGAATACACGCTGAAGCAGGGTTCGAGTTACGCAGGTTTGTGCCGAACTCCTCACAAGTGTTGCATGCTATAGGCGCAGAGGACTCTGATTCTAATAACAAGAATTTGAACCTGGCAAATAATTCGTTGGGAGCTAAAATACTTGGAATGTGGTGGTCGGCCGAAACTGACATGCTCTATTATGAAATCAATCTCGGTAGGATACCACCAGAAATCCTAAATGGTCAAAGTCCGCCAACGAAACGCGAAGTGCTAAAAACGTTGATGTCCATGTTTGATCTTCTTGGACTAATTTCATGTTTTATGGTATACCTAAAAATCTTATTACAAGAAATTTGGCGTTCCGCGATTGGGTGGGATCAAGTTATCACAGACCGTCAACACGCGAAGTGGCAGTACTGGACGTAGAAGGTAAACTGAACACAGCGGCGCTGCGTCAGTGTACCGAAGGGGAGAATGTTACTGAAACTGTTAAGCTCCCACAGTAGCTTGCTTGTGAATTGATTATTTTATAATTTATACGCTTGGCCCTGAAAAGAAATTGAGAGTGACAAGTTTTAATTACAGCTGTTAAAGAACTTGTTGTATATAAACTCCATAAAATAGGTATAAAGGGCACAAGTGAAAATTTTGAACACCACCATCTCTTTTATTCAACGTACCCTTATAAATTTCTGCTTTGTGATAAATAAACAGAACAATTAGTCAGTACAACGTCATTTAAGAGAAGTTCCAAAATTTGAAGCCCCTTATTTCTAAAACCAAACCGCAACACTCAGTATAAACTTTAAAAATCAAGGGAAATAGTACACAGCCCTGCCTAACACCATTTCTAATCTTAGCTTCCTTTTTTATTTCATCAAATCTAATTACTACGCTTTGGTTTTTATATAGAGTGTACATAATTTTTCTATCGCTATACGAGATTCCTATTTTTCGCAAAACCCCGAACATAACAATCTAATTAACCCTATCAAATGTTTTTTCTAAATTTACAAATGCGAAACGAGTCTTTATTTTTTTGTAACCTTTTTTTTGATAATTACCTTAATCGTTAGTATCGGTTTTCTAGTCCCTATGTCTTTACGAAAACCATATTGGTCTTAGCCTAAATAATTCTCAGTCAAAGCTTCTACTCTATTTTTAATTATTATTGTTAGTATTTTGGAAGCGTGGAAGTTAAACTAACCGTTCTAAAACTCTCACACCTATGAGCTCCTGACTTTTTGGGATTGGGATAGTAATATTTTGTTCGAAATCTATTGGGACCTCACCTGTGTCATATATTACTTTTACTAGTTCATATATAGTGTCTATAGTTTTATGACTTGCAAATTTTATTAATTCTGCGGATATATCGTCCTATCCCCGGCGCTTTACTTTAGTTTAAGATTCCTAATAGCTCTATCCTCTCTTAATATTGAAAACCCTATTTCTACATCCTCTTCTTGGTCGTTCTCTAACTCATCCATATCGTCTCCCTTATATAAATCTTCTAAATATCTTTTCCATCCATCTGATACCTGAACTTTATTTATTAGAAGCTCATTATTCTCATCTTTAATACCATTAGATTTTTCCTATCTTTCCCGAAAAACTTTTTAACTGCCCTGTAAGCCCTGTCTGTCTTACCTACTCTCAAATCATCTTGTATCCCCCTACAATTCTCCTTCATCCATTTATTTCTAGCTTTTCTACACTACTGTCTTATTTGTAACTCTATTATATTTTTGCATACTTTCACTATCCAATTCTCTGAAAGGTTTAAGCTTTTTTCTATTCTCTATTAAATCTAATATCTCTTTTGTTACCCAGGGTTTTGTCGCTCCTCCTTTTTTTACCTATAGTCTGTGTTGCTGCATCATGTACAGCCCTTTTTATATCTTTTCATCTATTTTGTACCTTCCCTCCTATAGCTATCTCTTTGATCTTATTATCTAATACTTGTTTATATTCCTCTTCTACCTCACTATCATTAAGCTTACCTAGATCCCATCACTCTCTTTTAGCGTTTCTCAATTTTTTGAATTTTAGATGTTTTAACTAAGTTATGATCACTATCTATGTCAGCCCCTGGATAACTACGGCAATTTCTAATTTAATTTCTAAATCTTTTTTTAAGTAAAATATAATTTATTTGTTATCTAGTCCTATCACCTGGCGCTTTCCAGGTATATCTTTTTCTAACATGTTCGAATAGGGTGTTTACAGTTACTAACCTATGTTCCTGGCAAAACTCAACTAATCTTTCTCCTCTATCATTTCGTCTACCACACCCAAACTTCCAAAAATATGCAAATATTCCTTCATTCTTCAACGGTATTCGTTCATAGTTGCATTGTAATTACAGAGATACCACTTTTTTAGTAGGTTCAGTTTTGTTTGGTAATTTTACTGGATCTTGATTATTTAGTAGATTCTATAAGTCCTGAAAGATTTCTTAGATATCTGTTGTATGAACAAATTAGCGAGGAGTGTAGTTTGATAACGCTTGAATCTACGCCCTCTGTGCTATTGCAATTAAGAATGTTTACAACCGTAAATATTTGAAAACCTCACAATCGCTAACCCATAGTTCTTTTTAAAGTTTTTACTTAAGAACTATTGTATATTTATACTAACTATAACTAATAATATCTTACTATTAATTAAATTTACATACACGTTAACGTTCAGCCAAGTTTAATTTACCCTTCCGGTGTTATAACATTCAAAGTGTCAGTTAGTTTTATTTGACAGTATTTTACTTTGCACGCGTTCCCGTGAGTATTAAATCGACACATCAGGCTTTGATTAACTTATACTTTGTGACCACCTCGACGTAAACACTTTCGCCGTCTCGGGTATAACATCATATTTTTATTTCGTGGTGAATTTAATTCCAGGACAACGTCCGAACCCTTATGTCGTATTTTGCACAGTAACCTTCCTTTATAAAAATTAATACATTGTACATTCGTATTGTATTGAAGCTGTAAGTCCCTCATTTTAGCAACGTACCATTGTTTAATCGGTTCACATTATACGCCTATTTCGATTATCAGTATTTTATTGCAGTAAGTATTATTTTCTTATAGGCGCGATTATTATTCTAGGTTCCTGGGAACTTTCTACTCTTCTGACATTAGTTGTTTTCCTATCTTTGTGGCTCAGCAGTGCAGTGGGATTGCAAAGTATGTTTTCTTCTTTTACGGCACCTCTGGCACTTATCCGAGTTTTTGTTTTCATTTTCTTTTCTTGGGTGCTTTGCCTACGACCACCTCACCACAATAGGTAGGCGAGTTATGTATCCTCCAATCTATGTATGTATAACAAAATAGAAGTTATTAGGAATTATTAGAAATCATTAAAAAATTATTAAGTTAAGTGCAACAATGTAATTCAAGGATAATTAAATAAAGGTTATTAACAGTTGTGAGAACGGATGCAATACATTGTATTCCAGACGATAGTGATACTGCAGGTGGCAGGTCACAGACGGTTAAGAACTGTGATTACCTAGAAAGTAAGATTGTTACATTGTATAATGAATAAAATTAAGAAATAAGCAGGCATGAGCTCTGCAAGTTCCCATAGACATGTGAGGGGCAGGGACAACATAAATACCCCGGGAGCCCTAGACCAGTCAGTCAGTGTCAAGTATTTCAGCTTTAACATTGCAGTTTGCTTAGGCTACTCACTCATATTAGTTCAATTATTAATTATTTTTTGACTTAGAGTAATTTTAACCCAGTTTGTTAAAATTCCAAATTTAATATCTGTTTGAAAAATAAATAAATTGTTACGAAGTTTTGGAAGAAGTTTTTAAAAACATCGCTCCCGAGGCCCGAAACGTAACTGGCGTAAACTGGAAATTTTTACAGCTGTCGTCGTCCGCCACTACGATTGTCGTCTATACGCTTCTTTTATCCTTTTTTGTCCCACCCGTCATATATGCAAGACGCTTTCGGTGTATCCTTTACGCTTAGCTCGTGACAAGTATGAATATTAACATCCATTACAACTTGCAAAATAATAGTTAAATTTCCAGAAGTTTTGAACATCAGAAATCACGCTGGCAATTATTATTACATCCTTAAAAAACCATAAGCTGTAATTTTTGAATTAGCAGATTTGAATAAAACATATGAATATATAGTTTTTATTTAATGCTACTTATTCCATTCGTTCAATATTTTATTTTGTTACAAGTTATCCTAACCATAACCGTAACTATTAATTACTGTTCTGTTTGACCATACAAATATCAAATACACGGTGAATATTTTAAGAATTATTGCATCTTTTCAATTTTATAAAGTTTTTTGGTTTGGGCCATAATAGGGCCTCGTGAAGACCTGTAGAGAAATTATGTTTACACATTTTTGTTCTCTACATAAGTTACTATGAATGTTTCCATTTACCTTAAAATCATCCCGAGACTAGTATGGTTAATTAGAGGTTTATAGAAAAATTGCTGTTACGTTCAAAACCCCTGCTAGTAATCTTTTCTGCATGAATATTAATTTATCCTACTTCTATTTAAAAACGCCCTAAAAATTTATAAACAAATCATAAGGACTATCGATCAACAAGCTTGATTTCCTAAAAGGAAAAAGAGAAGTAAAGGTAGACCTACATTAGACTGTTGCACACATTTAGTGAAATATGTAGGCTGTTAATTAATTAATCAATCAATTTATTTATTTAATTTCTCAGTTATGTTTTTGGGAACGATCTTTAATATTATCACTAATTTCCAATAGTTTATTTAATTAAAATATTTCATATTTTCCGAAGGTTTCGGCCTGTATCTAAAAGTTTTTATAACATTATTGAAAACATTTAGAATCAAATAATAATTTCTAAACGTGACTTACCTTATATTAATGTTAAAAAATTTTCTCATGATATATTAATTGAAATACATTTTCAACAGTAGCTATTTATAGCAAACGAGTTAGAATCGCTATTTATTAAAAAAGAACAAAACATGTACTGGATCCTAAAGCATTGACTGGGTTCGATTTTCAACTCCTAACTTAAACGATTGTACAATATTTGTCAAAACTAAATACACAAATTTTTCAGATTCAAAAACAAAGGTTCGTAGTCAGTCAACTTCAGGAAAATGAAGCTGTTTCTTCTTGTCACTGTTATGAGTTTGCTGTCAATGGTTTATGCAGAAGGTGGTAAGAGCTCGAATAATAAATATTGTTTTAAGTTTTGTTTGCGCTACACGATTTTAGTTTAGTAAAATAGTAGACCATAATGTTTGAGTAATTAATAAACATAATTTTTATCTTTACTTAAACAAAGGTTTTGATCGGATGTAATATTGGTATAACCTTTACCACCCAAGCAAGTTGCAGGTTTCCTCTATTAAATGAGTATTTAGAGAATAGATGCACTACATTTGTTTTTCCAATGCTCCACTCCGAAGGTATTACATTGGTCCGAATGCGAGTTTTTTTACCTGAAAATTTTGAATTTTGCTGAACCCTTGCTGTTCCAAGCAAGGTTGCGATTTTCAATGTGCGTGACAACACACATACAGGAAATATATTTTACCTCTCATCCGAACGAGGGCGTATTTTTGTGAAAAATGCTCGCCTAACATTTTTCAAGCGGACCATGTCGGGATTTGAACCCGGGACCTTGGGCGTAGTAGTCACACACATACCAACTACGCCACGGATACGCCAAAGGAATATATACAATATAATGTTGCTTACATTATGTAAGTAAGAGCTGCTATACTTGCGGCCTCGTCCTCAGTGCTCCACCCGAAGATTCTACATTGTGTTTAAACGTGAAAAAAGAACGTGCTTCAAATAAATCTGAGTTCGAAATTAATTAATCATGAATAAAATACATAAACTAAAACTAAAGTTGCGGTTAAAATTATGATATTCCTAGCGTTGATTTTGAAGTATGTCTGATGAACAAGGCTGTAGCAAAAAGTAAAAGGGGCGGGATGCGTAAAACCGGATAGCAGCCGCCAGCTTTGCTTATCGTTGCGACCTGATGGATCGCCTTAAAACTATTTAAATATAGCTAACTATATTTACCAATGAATTCGAATTTCTAAGCATACACCAAATTTATTAATAGCAAATGCTGCTATTTGTTTCTACTCTATAAATTTATAATATCGTCCACCCCAGTCTAAGTATCTCATATTATCTTCAGCCTAAATTCGTCCCTAACGTTCCGTAACTGACTTATGTTCTAATACAAAACTAATCCAGCGGAAACAAAACAATAAAATATATAAATCTACAATACAAATATAGAATATCAATATCTAAATACAGCATTAAGCATATAATAGTGCATAAATAGCAAAAGCAATACTAAAATTATCAGTTGCACTTGCATATGCATTATTTCGGCTAGCGGCATCACACTGAAACGTGCTCATTAAAAATTAGTTAAAAATATATTTATTAATACAAATCAATGCTTATTCGAGTGCAGCCGTCTCAATATTTATAAATACCTCGAATATAATTATTATTAATTAATTATTATTATTAATAATTATCTTACTGCTATGGGAACATGGCTATGCACTGCAAGTCCTGGTGGGTATGCACTACATGTCCTGGAGAGTCACAATCATTATCACTTTTAAGTCTGGGGTATGCGCGGTTTGACTCTAGTTTAGATTCTTAGTTTATTTGGTGTATTTGATTGGTTTAAGCTAATTAGGTTTCCTGATTTAGTTTTGTTACTATTTAACCCTATGTTTGAAATTTTAATATAATACCCGTTGTTTTGTTCCGCGGGTTTAGGTAAGACAGTGATCGATTTACTGTAAATTTCATCGTGCAAATGTAGCTATTTAGGTGTTTTGTTTTGAGTCTTGCTTTTGTATTCTTTTTTTGTTAATTTTAGCAAATTAAATTATATCGTGCCATAAAGTAAGTGTATGCCAAGTCTTCTAAACCTAACTACGTTCTACTTAAAAATTCAAGCACCTAACTTCCCACGGTTTACACTCGGTTCTCGACGTCCAATTTTGCGAAACTTCTTGCAAATTACTTTAGGGCTATTCAAAACGCTTTCTGGTTAGCCACTTTTTGGACTTCTTCCAGGCCCTTGGGCCATTTTAGCCCCTCGACAGCGAGTTTTCTGTCCGCCAACCCTCTGTTAGCCATCTGTAGTGGGTTGTCAAATACCACGTGCTCGACGCGTTCTGCACCCTCGCAGCATTTGCAGCGGCCGCTCTCGGCCAATCCAAATTTCGCAGATAGGTTTTAGAGCCCCGTGCTTCGTTACCAGCTGCACCATCTTATGATTGAACTTCACCTTCATCATATCTCTGGCTTTTATGCTCGGTATGAGTTTGTGTGTCTACCTGCCCGTTTCTTCTACCTCTCTTCCCACTGTTAGATTGACCTTTCTCGCAGCTTTTTCTTAATTACCGACTCGGTACCGAAGAATACAATGTAAGGAACTCCCTTATTGCGGCTTCTTTGTTGAGCTCATCTGCTCTGTCGTTTCTTCGATTTCCGTCATGCGATCAAATTCAAGAAAACTTCAAATCCCGAGACCCAAGTGCCATGTGCGCTCTCCTCTAGATCTCCCTTGAAGATCAGATGAAGTATTCATTTTTTCCAGAACAGCCAAAACCGATTTATTATCGCTAATGATAGAGTATTCACTTGAGCCCGAGTGGTCGATGGTGTACTCCATAGTTTCTCTTTAAGTTATCAACTCGCAGTGAAAGATTGTTCTCCAATGTGCAAGTTTAGTTTGGAATCAGAATTCTTCCCTCTCCTCCTTATACACAATGAACGCCGCTCCTGCCTGCTCATCATCCATTCGTGAGCCAGGAGTATAAACCCCGATCCCCACCGCGTTTTCATCGCTTTCGATAAACTCAGTCTCCTGGACATCGGCCGTACGCCCTAATTCAGAAGAAACGATTTTCCTATCAACCTCTCTCGTTCAAAGACCAAGATTTTCGACGATTTCCCGCTCTTTCTCTATATTTACAAATTTCTAATCTCTCGAATGATGAATTCGATTGGGAGAATCCTACTAATCATCAGGACCGCTTCCGTGACTGATCCTGTACGCCCTCGCCTCCTTGAACGCTGTTATGCGCCGAACGTTTGTCGATTGTCGGACTTGCCTGATCCTGCAACAGTCCGTCCAAACATACACCGCATACAATATCGCCGGTTCGATTGCTCCTACGTAGACCGTCCTTAAGGATTCACATCTGAATCTCCAGCTTATCTTTGTTGCCGCCATCATTCTGTTCGATATCTCGCTGTCCTGTTGACTTACCCTCCGCAAATTTAAATGGTCGCTTATTGAAACTGCAACTGTCTCACACCGCGTGCTTTATTCGCGTAGTCATAACTCGATCCAAAGCATTTCCCAGTACTGGCAGAAAGTTAATTGCCCGATAGCTGCCCGGATCTGACGCATCCGTCTTTTTAAGTTTAGGGATAAACGTCACGTTCTTAACTTTCTAACGATATGGAAATACGTGTTTTTTTCAAATAAAGATTAGACTCGGCAAAGACACGTGGGGCCAATAGGCACGTCTCCAAGACTGTGTCTGAGGTGATACCATCATGCCCCTGTGCCTACTTAGAGTATATACTCCTAAGAGCCCTTATGACCTCGTGATTGAGAATTGCCTTATCGGCACCTATACTTTACGCCTCGTAGATTCCCGACGTATCTGTTGCCCAACCCCTCATCTACCTCTAAATTATCCGACAAGAAAAATTGCTCTAACAAAGATTCTGAAGTTGTTTTAAATTTCTCCACATATTCCCCATTATTTTTTCTGACGTTGCCGAGCGCAATCTCTGTTATTTACCCTTATTACGCGATACGCCGTTCCCCAAGAGTTGCACGTGCAGAATTCTTTAAATTCGCTTGTTTTATTAGCATCTTATATTTTCGGTTACATTGATTATATTCCACTTTTCTGTGTTCTCTTAATTCTCCCGCTGCGTTTTGGTAGCGTACCCTTAAGTTACGGGTTTCCGCTTTCTTAGTGGATAACTCTCGAGTCCACTAAGATACGTCGTCTTTAAACGTCTTCTTCCGCGGCATAGAGTGCGCCAACGTGTTTACTACAGTGCCATTTAGTTTTTGTGCGAGTGTTTCTATTCTCGACAGTTTACTAATTCGTTCTCGAGCGCGGGGTTGCTTTCGCTGAATTTTGGTTTAAACCGCTCAATTTGCTTTTTAATTAAAAAACAGCGGGAAGATAGTTATTTGCGCATATACGCAAGCTTCGACTTCAAGATCCCATGTTATCTTCTTCTGGTCGGAGAGAGTGTTTCGTCCGATCTTAATTTGACTCGTCTGACCTCAATTCCCAATTACAAACATCTTCCAACATATCGTGCGAGACTGCAATGACAATGATTAAACTACTACCCCTATGCCCCTCAAACGTCTGTGAGTCATTGTTGTTTTGCGATCCCCTATCATCCTCTATCGGAATGCTCCATAATAGAGACTTAGCATTATAATTCCCCCGATTATTACTTTTCGGTTTTGCCCAATTTTCCGGAACACGTGTCGTGGCGCGTGTCAACCTGTGCGCCACCGCTTGTTCTGTTGTCTGCCCTTGCACAAACCATACAGCAGGGGACTGCCTTCCGGCAATTCTTGAATTCGTGCCCGACCTCAACACAGTTACCGCACCACCGTAACTTTCCCCTGCATTTTATCGACCTATGATAGTACTCGTAGTATCGGTAACACTGCATCATAGAAAAATAGTTCCGGGCCCACACTTTTCTACACCTGAGGTTAAAGCTTCAACTAATAGCCGCCTACCAAGTGTAGGGGTCACTTCGAAGACGACGTTGCCGAAGGAATTCCTAGAGCCCTTTGCTAAACCTAAAGCTGTTCCTCAGGTGGCCTTTCCACATTTAAATCGCCGAAACATGAATTCTGGCTGGCGATCAAACGGACAAGTTCTTCTGCCTTCATTTCCGTTTCGACCCTCGGGAGAACAATCTGTGGACGCCTCTTCTCGATGGTCTTCGCTATGATCTTCTTGCAGTCCCTTCCGATCGTGGACTGCAATTTCCGTGCGCTGTCACAACCAGCACACTCAACAACAACATCCTCTCTGCACGTTATTCTAGCTGCAACAACGACAAACCCACCACGAGCATAATCAAATTTCGTGTTAAGGGTGTTCATCACATCTTCCATCTGGCTCGGCTTGGTGTCCACAGCGACCGCGAACGTCGACGTAGCACTCGCAGTTGCTGCAGCGTATGATGCGTTTCCCAGCACCAACGCTCCCTGAACTCTCAACTTCTGCCTTTTGAGACATCCGTGACCACCGCTGCACCTCCTGATGCGACTCCTGGCTTACCAACATCCGCAATGTACAACCTCATTGCCCATTCTCAAAGTCGCGGATCTTATCCGCGGCGTTCCGAGTCACTTTCACGTCGTCTACGATAATATTGGTGGAAGTCGCCGGCAATTTCCTGCGGATAATGGCATTCGCCTTTTTTACCTTAAACTTCAGGAGTTCGAGTTCGTTGAGGTTGCTAGCAGCGGCATTTTCGATACCGCTAGTCGACCGCTTGCGCTGTCTTCTTGCTGTTGAGGGTAATTCCGGCGCAGCAACATCCATAAGGGGCTCAAACTTCCCCGGCTTAACCGTCGTTGTCGAAGGTTATGTCTCCGATATCACGACCTCATACTGAGTTTCCGACATCACGTCCTTTGCCGTCACCTGCGACCTTTTCCAGACAGCGACTTCAATCTCCGATTTAACTGACTCCCACCTGTCGTTTCTCTTGCTTTTTGGTCACGGCTCGTTATCTCAGTTGGCCGCCATGATGTTAAAAAAAGGACAAAAGAACAACGAACAGAAACCAATTAGAAACCCAGTTAAAAAGAATGTGACCATCGTAACACTCAAATGATGCAAAGATAAAATAAACCACTAAAATCGTTAGCCCAATAAGCGAATCCACTTTAAGAAATCAAATTTATAAAATCCTCGATTCTGGTTGGTTCGTTCAAATTTAACTAATCAAACAAAGGAGTAGAAATCGCGTTAATGGATTGCGGCACAGGACCTCACTAATTGCATGTTTACTCGGTTGCTGGTACAAGATTGTACTATTACACCGCTAATTATACTAGAAGTTCGATTTGAAGAACGTTGAAAAAGTTTTGGATTAATAAGTAAAAATAAATTGTGAAAGAAAGTGCGGGTTGATTGAGACAGTTTTATGATCATTGTTTTCTGTTATTTTAAGTTCTTATTGAAATGTTTAGTTGTTCAGAGAAGGAAGCTTCAAATAAATTTTTATACCACATAAGCTCAAGATTGGACCTGTAGGAGATATTAGACCACTGTATCTTTTTGTGTGTCGAATTGTGAATTGCTTTTTTAATTTAGTTTATTTATACATACTTTTTGTTACTCGCACACAAAATATAATTTTGTTTTAGATTTTGGTGAGAACTGCATTAAATCGGGTGCTGCTGTTCCAGACACAGCGTGTGCAGCATTTTGCATGAAACAAGCGGAAAGTGGAGGTTGTAAGGTTGGTTTGAAATGTTGTGTAGTAGAAAAATTTCATTTCGATGGTTTAAAAAATATTTAACAGCGTAATTATTTCTTTGTCTTACCAATAAAGTGTTTATTGCAAACTAGGTATATTTTTATTTAAATTATATGAAGCTGACATTAAATACCTTGGCATCTGTTTTTTTTATACATTTTAACATGGAATGGTTTAAGGTTCGCTCAGCTCAATTTTTATAAATGTAAGGGTTATTCCACCCAAAAGCTTAATTTATTTCATTATATACATGAATATCAAAGCTCACCATTTAATGGACCTTTTAAAGCTTAATTACAGCAAACGATTTATTTTGTATTTTTAATTCTTACATGGATCGTTCGTGACGTCACATATTATTAGCATTGTAATTATCTGCTTCGTACCATATGAATACTTTATATACTGTGCCTCCAGGCAAACATAGGACTTGGGAGGTGTATCTCCGGTGTCACTGCCTGCTAAGAAGTGTACTCAAAGTAGAAAGCTTTTATTTGTCAAATTGAAATATTTGTAAGGTTGGGCGGTGGTTATATTACTGAACCTTCAATAAATATTTCTACATAATTATTTACCCTATATAGAAAGCCAAAGAACAGTAATTTTGAAAAAACTTGTTGAATAAAAAGGAATCAAACGAAGGAATGATGAAAAATTAAAATAAATTACGAAAAGAGCTCTACGACTGTCAAATATCAAAGTACAAAATACGTTCCACTGCGGAGTGCGTTCTTACTGCTGCTTTTAGTTGGGACCACGAAAAAAGACGATCTAGCGAGATCATTTCTATTCGTCTGAATAAATATGAATTCCTGAAGTCAAACGACCATCACTTATATTAATTGAGAAGTTTCATAGAAAAAAGCAACATTGCCAATTCAATTCTATTTTCATATTCATTTCAATTATTGACAATCAACCAAAAAACAACAAGCGTGTTAAAAACGACGAGAGTAGGACACATTATTCTTACTGCCGGGAAAGCAATTAGTCCTTTAAATTATTAAACGACGTTAAAACCTATAACATAACGACTGTAAAAGCCTACGGCACTAGAATGTATAATAAAATAAATGCACACAGATGAAAAAGAGTAGTTAGGCCTTAGAATGCACATACGGAACACACCATGGAATTTTGAATTTCCTTAAACATGTTTTGCTCCCGCAGTGTACTTTGAAACAAATCGCTTTCTGATTGGTTCCATATGTTGTTGCTGGAAATTAGTTCACATATTTTCCGGGTCCTATGTTTGCTTAGTAGCACTGTAGTAGAGATATGCTTAATTTCAGCAGATGCTTCATCTTTACTTGTATATAGAAGAAATATAACAACTTATTAGCATATTATACACAAACACAAATAGCACTTGTTACGACATACATCACAAAAGGAAAATATAGAATGCATAAAAACAATAATTAACAATATTATAAATTTGCAAGGAACGATTGAAGTCTGTGCCACAGCGATCTAATTTGCCGACCTATAATTTTACTTGCCGCTCGCTGTTGTCAAAAATTATAAGTCCTAACGCATTTTTGAATAAACTAATTATTACCAGTGTTTTAAAAACCAAGAAAACAAATATATCTATTACACTTATAATAATATTACATAGACTAGCGTTGGTAAACGTAAAAAAAGGAGTCCTGAATCTCAAATAAAAATTATTCATAAACTTATTTTTTTGTTGCTTTAATTGCCATAAAAGCTTTAATTAAGTCAGAATAGTCAAAATTTGGCCCAGTTCATGGTCTATTGAAATGGTTGCCAGATCATCTAAATGTGTTTAGGACGCTGATAACCGCAAGTAAGGTTTTATTAATTTACGTTTCGAAAAAACCTTGTTCTTCTCCATTTCCCACAGTAATTAAAAGCGTCAATAAAACCGTAAGAGTGACAGAGACGTTAGGTGCAAAGTTATTATTTATTTATATTTTAATACATTAATTGCTGTTGACTTTTTATTCACGTTCACTTCATCTTCAAGTTCGTTAACTTCGATGCCTCGGCTACCTTCAACAGTAAGTACTTCTTTAAGCTTTTTAAATTACACGAATAAATTATTTTTTTATTGATTTTAATTGTGGTATTTTATATAGAAATTAAAAATCCAAATTATATTACTTCATTTGTTCGAATCTTTCTTCTAACGATATCATAGAAATTATAACGAACGCGCGTTAATTGGGCAAATAGTAGGTGATAAAAACAATTTATATAAATAAGTTAGTTCAAAGAGCTTTAGTTACGAAATACTCTGAAAAATTTATAGAAATTTTAGTAGATTACATTAATAACGTGGCTATTTCAAAAGAATATTAATTAGGACAAATAAATAAACCGAAAAGTACCTAGTACATTTTTATACAAACAGAAGTACCTAGTACATTTTTATACAAACAGCTCTATAGATCGGGATATTACACGTTTCGCATGAGAAAAATACATATAGAGCTCGGTAAATAATGTGTCAATTTAAACCTATTTAACACGTGTACAAAAACCCTCAATCATGGATTCAACCTCAATAATTATAAAATCATAAATTTACAACCATAAAGAGGTAATGCGTAGTTATTAACAAATAATATAGCTGTCGAAAGTGTGGGAACACACAACTACTCATACGCTCCGAAATAACTTTGATCCCGATCTTAGGAAGGTTTAAGTCGTACAATCCCTGAGAACGGAAAATGGGGAATGCTCTTGAGACACTTTAACTCCAAATAATAGTAGGAAGGAGGAAATAGCATCAGAACACATAAGATCATCTTCAGGAGAGCTTCTAATTAAAATAACTCGCAATCATCGCTATGCGGCATGAGGTTGCTAGGTGGGTAATTGTATGGATGGTATTAAAAGTTGGAACTAATTGTAAACAGGTGTCCAAACGCGAGTAATAGCTCGGATATCAATATACCGGTTTAAAACGTGAAAGTGACTTGTGAGGGAACTCTTATTCCACATCACGGTGGAGAAATTAATTTACCGCAACCAATTCCTTGCAGAAAATAAATAGGTATAACTATCAGTTCTTGAATTTTGCTTTCCATTTTATAAACATATGCTGATATTTAATAATTGTGATTGATGGCAAAAAGTAGAATATGCCAAACTTATTATTAAAAAAGACAATTACGCCAATGCGCGTTTATTTAAGTTCGGTCGAAACATAATTTTTCATATATAAAATCTCATTATGGTACAGACGAAATTATAATTAGAAAATGAATTACTTGACTGTCTATCACGAATAAATTTTACTTGTTCTTTTTTTTTAAATATACGCATATTTGGCCAAAGTAAGGGTAAATCTTAGTATTTTCTTTTGTTTTTTGTTGTTATTTACTATGATAATCATGTTTGCTAATATAGGTTAGGTGTACAAGATGTGGGGTTTTTGTTTTAATACTTGTGCTTAACATAGACTAATAAAAAAAAGTAATAAGGGTGTAGGCAAGGCTTTATCAACCTCCAACTGCAATGGAACTTGCTCAAATCGTCTCTCGAAATACCCATGTTTTGGACAGGTGAGTGGGCGTCCAAAGGCTTTATTAAACAGAAACTTCAAAGATCTGTCCAGATAGGTGTAAGAGTATTTCCTTAAAGTGTTACAATTTGTATGGCGCTAAAAAAATTTGTATTTGATTTTATAGAACCCATCCTTTATCACTGAAAGCTGGCTAGTATCTTATTTGCTGTTACGTCTCTTTGCCTTGGTGAAGTAAAGTAATTTAGGCAATTAGCGTTAATTTAGCATGTAACACAATAACGAGAATAAAAAAGCAAAATTTGCGTTTGAAATTAGTTTTTCGGTCCAATTTAGTTTGGTCCTTTGATTTTGGTTCATAGTCAAACTAGTCAAACTTTTGCTTTTGAAATCTAAGTCGCACGCTTAGAACTCTGGTTGTCTCTCGGGAAAAATGTTCATTTTTACTACAACCGCTTTTTCATCGACCTAGAAACTATTAAAGAAAGCATCACCTCGCAGACTATTTAAATATTTTCACAGTTTTTCTATATAAGCAACTGCAGTTACCAACTTCATAATAATATTTTGCAGAATTTCGTTTAAAGTATTTATTTGGTTCGAAGTGTCGTGTTAGATAAAAAAAACAACATAGAAAATTAAATTCACATCATTTTCCTGCATTTTCCTCGGATTAATGAGTACAATCCTTCATTCTTCATAATCTGCAAAGTGTAATTTTCGTAATGCAACGTAGCTGTTACTCTTTGAAAAATATATTTTTAGTTGTCAGTGTTTGCGATATTAGCTAAATGTTTAGAAAATATCTGATAATGAAGATTTCTGTAGTCGTAGGAAAATTATAGTTTTCTACTAGCGAGCTATGCCCATTACTCATTTGGGTTGCACGGCGAGCCCGTTAGGGCGAGCGGCCAAACCTTCCGAATGAGTAATGGCTATCATAACTAGCTCGTTGAGTAATACACTATTACAGCACCATAGCTACGAACACACCAGTCTTATTACAACTGTCGTGGCACACCACAACACAAAGCACTTACAAGTTAGATAGAGTAAAACAATAGATTATATTATACACAACGGAGAGGGATTGACCTCCAAGCTATATCTTATGCGATCATTAAAGTTAATTTTTACAAAAAGAACTATACCTTAATGGGCGATCATCTTCAACTCGTTCTTCCCAACGCGAGTTAGGTAATCCCCCATTTGATATATATATATATATATATATATATATATATAAAAGAAACTAATATTAAGAAGTTATTAGAAATATTAGGAAATGTGCAACAATGTAATTAAAAGACATTTTATTCAGTTTATTAACGTTCATGGGAACGGAAGCGCTACAAAGTAGCACAAGGATAAGTGACACTGCAGATGTCAGGTCACAGACGGTCGTAGGAAGTCACGTACCGAGATTACGCAGAAGTAAGCTCGCAACAAAGTAGTTATGAATAGATTTAAGGTAGCAACTATGTATCATGAATAGAGTCAAGTGTAAGCAGACATTAGGTCTGCAAGTTCCCACAGAACTGTAAGGGGGTAGGGAGATTATAAAAGGCCCGGGAGCTCCACTCGCAGTCAGTTCATCAAACGTTCAGCTTTCACATTGCAGTTCGTAGATAGCTCATATTGGACAATTAATTAATATATTTCGACTTAGACTAATTATTCAAGTTTGTCAAAATTCTAGTTAATTTCTGTATAATCAAAAAATAAATTTGTTAAAGTTCAAAGAGTCTTTTTAAAAATGGTCCGCTCGAAGCCACGAACCTTAACTGGCGCAGTCGTAACGGATGTCAAAAGGGCACTAGCGAATCCAAAATCGAGGAACTGGTGGTCTGGAATTTCAATTACGAATTTGGCAGAACAAAAACAAAAGTTGGAAGCGAAACAAGCATCATTCAATTACAGCAAAAAGCAGTTGAAGCGGAAACAAGAATAGTTCAAATTCAACAAAAGAAAAATTGGAGGCGATACAAGAATAGATCAAATTTAAAAGAAAACCGAAACAAAAAAAGAAACCAATGAAAGCAACAAAGCAACTAGTGTAAGTTCATTTTCCTAAACCAATTGAATTTAAATTTTATTAGTAACAAAAACATTTGATATTTGCTAGTTTATGATTTATATATGTATATTGAATATTGTTACCATTAATTTAATCCAATTTTTTGAAAATAATCTGCTTAGCAATTGCTAAAGATTATCTGCAAGCTTTTATTGAAATTTTATTATTATTTTACTCTGTATATGAGAAAGATTTATAAGAACTTGAGAAAATTAATTTCTGAGACAAAAAAACCTGAGACAATTAAAAAAGTCGCAAAGCGCACAAGAGACTATATCACGCTTTAACTGGCGCAAGAAAATCCTTAGAAACAAAATCAAACTTCTAATTCAACAACTTTAACTATCACAAGAAAATTTTTTAGAAACAAAAAACGAACTTCTAATCCAACAATATGAGAATTAACTAGCCCATAAAAATAATTTAAATACCGCGAGAATAAAAAGCGAAAGCTAAAATCACGAACAATTAAAACCGAAATCCTTATAATAACGCAACTATCCAGACGTAAATTCATCTTATTCCATAAATAGACAACATACAAATCCATTATTAAAAGCCACATTCATAATACGCAACAATCGTCTCATCTTTAAAAGTGAATAAATTTAATTATAAATTACTGTACAAAAGCTATCTAAACATCGCGAAAACCTTTCAGCATTGTGAAATTAAAACAGCAAAAATTACGACCAGAAACTTTTTATAAAGTATCAATTTAAATTACTCAAGAAAGATATAAATAATTACGGTACTGAGAACGCATATTATAACCTTATTCGAAATTGAAAAATTTAATTAAATACTTTAGTAAATTAACAAAGTACAAATTTTATTGTATAAAATCACAACGATAACTGAATAACACCTACAGTATATTTAAAAATAACCTTGCAACAGAAACTGACGCAATTAATTAACTGACAACATTGTAAGCATTGCAGACACCTTACAATCGCATAAACCAAAGAGATAATTGTTAAGCACAAAACTAAAATCGACATAATTAAAAATAGAGAAGTTTTAACTGACGCAACTGACGCGAAACATTCAAGCAAAATAAATTACTAAAAAAAAAACCCTCAGCCTTATTGAAGCTTCAGCAATCAAAATTAACATCGGCAAATTAAAAATAAACATAACCAAACCAATACCAAGCGTAAAACCCATTAAATAACTACACAACCGTGCAAGTAAACGCAAATTAAGCAAATTAATTTTTAAATAATCAGAAACCATCCAAGTTAAAAACAGCAAGTAACCCGACGCAATCCAAACAAAAAAGTAATAAATCCAAGCAAGAAATAACACCAAAAACTACAAAATAAAACCAAATTAAAAAAAAAACTTTTCTTTAAAATTACCCAAAATTTTCCTCAGCCAAGATGACTAATGAAATGAAGCTATACATGAAAATAATACCCTACTTTAACGGAGATCAATGTTTATTAAGTACCTATATTTCAGCCTGTGAAATATTCCTAAAAACATTCTATAAGCCCGGTGATAACGACAGAAACACCTTGCTTATCCGCCTTATTATCAGTAAACCGACCGGAAGGGCACTAACATTAATCGCAAGTCGAGAAGACGTAGACCAGTGGGATGAATACAAACGCATATTAATAGCATATTTCAACGACCAAAGGAACCTAAAATGTTTAGTAAAAGATTTGATAAACCTTAGGATGGAACACAACCAATTCCAATACCAGTTTGGAATGAAATGCCAAGATGTAAGAAGCTTAATCTTGACAAAACTGAAAATTGAAGAAACCGACCCAAACGTAAGACTTTTAAAAACAAAAATGTACGACGAGATGGCATTAGACACATATTTAAATACACTACCCGAACGACTTTCAGATAAAATTAGATTTTAACACCCCCAAGACTTAGAAGAAGCAATGAACATGATAATCGAAGAAGAGAATGTAATGTACTATAAAAACAGACTATATAACCCCAACGCGAATAAAAGCTACACGCCAATGAAAACTATACAACCCGCAAGACAAATAAATCCACAACAAAAATTTAACCCGTTCAATGCACAAACAAACCAAATGCGAACCAAGAATCCACATTTTAATAACTCAAACTTTAACAACCAATACAAACAATTTCCAAAACCAACGTTTTACCCGAACTTTTCAAAACCCGTATTTCAACCAACATTTAACTCAAACTTTTCAAAACCCGCATTTCAACCGAGATTCAACCAAAATGTAAATCAGTAAAGACCAGCATTCAACGCGAATCCTAATAGAAACTCACCGATAATAAACAATAATAATCCCAATAACTATTATAAACCCACACCAATGGATACCTCATCTGGTAACACCAGACCCAACACCAAAATAACACACATTAGACCAAACCCTAATCAAAAACGCACTTTTACTTCAGAAGAGCTATTTCATCAAGAAGTAGAAGATTATGAAGATGACCAGAATAATAGCAATCGACCGTGTACGAATAATGAACAAAACCAATCAAACCACTATGAACGCGAAGAACCATACGAAACTTACAAGGAGGACGACGAAGAAAACGCGTGTTCAAATTTTCAAATGGACCACTTTATAAACGACCAAACGTAATAAACCTAAATAATATAAATCACCTTGTACTACCCTATATCGAAATACCCCACGCTGAATTTAAATTACTAATCGATACCGGTACTTCAAAGACATTAATAAGCCCGCGAACAGTAAAGAAACATTATCTAAACTATGTAGAAAGAGAACCCTTCAAAATTAAAACCGCCCATCAAACAACCCTGCACCAATTCGTAGCAAACATACCTTTACCAAAAACATTCAACGTAAAGATGAAACATAAATTCTGCATATTTGAATTTAATGACAAATATGAGGGACTATTAGGAATGGACCTTCTAAGAAAATTAGGAGCCAACATAGATATTAAAAACCGATTATTAAGAACCAAATATGGACGAATCCCCATCAAATTTCAAAACACCCAAATTGACGAAAAATATACATTAGAACCCCGAACAGAAAAAAAGATAAGAATCCCCGTAAATTCAAATAATAACTTAAGAATAATAAACCACATAACTTTTCAACAAGGAGTAGAGACCCCAACCGCATTAGTACAAATTAAAGATAATTACGCCACAACAATAATATTAAACTCAAATGACTACCCCGTAGAACCATCTTTAACAAACCCAATTAACGTGGAAGAATTAAACTTTAACGAGATGGAAATAGACCAAAACTCAAACGAAAATTATAACGCCGTAGAAAACGACGAAATGTTAAGACAAAATTTAAGTAATATCCAATTTAACCGCGACATAAATCCAGAGGAACAAAAAGCAATACAAAAATTATGTTTCGAATACTGCGACATATTCCATTGCGAAGGAATGCCCCTAACCTTTACAAATACAGTTAAGCACACCATTGAGCTAACAGACAACAAACCGATATTCACCAAAGCATACAGATTACCCCAGGCAAGTCAGGAAGAAGCTGACAGACAAGTAGCCGATCTATTAGATCAAGATATCATACAACACTCCAATTCACCATCGAGCAGCCCCGTATTAATAGTACCAAAGAAACTGGACGTATCAGGAAAACGGAAATACAGAATGGTAATAGATTACCGCAAGTTAAACGAAAAAACGGTAGACGAAAAATACCCGTTACCGAATATAACTGAGATTTTAGATAAGTTAGGCAAGCGATAATATTTTTCGACGCTAGACTTAGCATCAGGATACCATCAAGTGGAAATGAAAGAAGAAGATACACAGAAAACAGTCTTTAGCACACCTAGAGGACACTACGAGTATAAACGGATGCCATTTGGACTAAAGAACGCACCCGCAACTTTTCAACGAGTAATGAATAACATACTACGAGGGATACACAACGAAAAATGCCTTGTGTACCTAGACGATATAATAGTGTATTCAACATCATTAGTGGAGCACATAGACAGATTACGAGAAGTGTTCGAAAGATTAAGAACCGCACAATTTAAAGTACAATTAGATAAAAGCGAATTTCTACAAAAAGAAGTAGCCTTTTTAGGACACATAATAACACCCCAAGGAGTGATGCCGAACCCCGACAAAACAAACGCTGTATTAAATTACCCCATACCGAAAACGAATAAAGAGATAAAAGGATTTTTAGGCCTTAGCGGTTATTACCGAAAATTCATTAAAGGTTATGTTCAAATAACCAAGCCCCTAACCAATTGTTTAAAAAAGGGAAACAAAATTGTACATATCCTAGAATTTATCAAAGCAGTAGACAAAATTAAGAGTATATTAACAAATCACCCCGTCTTAGAATACCCAGACTTTTCGAAACCATTCGTATTAACAATAGACGCATCAAATGTAGCCTTAGGCGCAGTATTAAGCCAAGAAACAGTAGGCAACGATAAACCCATCAGTTACGCATCCAGAACCCAGAGCAACGATACAGTACAATAGAGAAGGAATTGTTAGCCATAATTTGGGCAACAAAGTATTTTAGACCGTACCTATACGGACGAAAATTTTATATATACACCGATCATAGACCATTAGTATGGCTATGCAAGCTCAAAGAACCTAACTCGAAATTACAAAGATGGAGAATTCGACTAGAAGAATATGACTATGAGATCATATACAAAAAGGGAATTTACAACAATAACGCAGATGCTTTAAGCAGAATCCAACTTAACGCACTAGAAACCGAATCAGTAATAGGCAACGTAGACCCGTAGACGAGACAGAAATTAGAGAAGACCCAAAGAAATGGAAACCATACATTCGACACAAAATGACGAACCTGAAACCGCAATTAAAATCTTAAACAAAGCCATAGACATGAAGCCCAATTAATTTATAATCACAGAAGTTTTAAACAACTCCAACCCTGTAAAATATACGAAAGTAGATAATAAAAAGATTTATCAAGTTCAAATAACCAAAGACGACAACGAATCACAAATAATTAAAATTCTAAAGGAATACACCCCCGAGAGAAAACGATTTTACTTTTACTTTAACACGGAAAACTTGTAATAAATGATTTTCAGAAATATATGTTAAATTATTCAACAATTTTGGCCCTGAACTTATAAGATGCACAAGAAAATTAATAACATTAGACGACTCTGACGAAATAAACGATGTGATAAGAAACCAACACGAAGGAAAGACCAACCATCGAGGAATAAACGAAACCCTAAAGCAAATCATGAGACGTTACTATTTCAAAGACATGAAAGAATTAACGACAGACTATATCAATCAATGTGAACTATGTGACAAAGCAAAATATGACAGAAAACCCCCGAAGATACCCTTAATGTTGACTAAAACACCAGACAAACCTTTTCAGAAATTACTCTAGTAGTAGAAGCACAAAGTTACCTAACAATCGTGGACGCATTTACAAAAATAGACCAAGCAATACCAATCACTTCTAAAATAGTATAGACGTGACTCAAGGATTTTTACATTATTTTACATTTTATAGAACGCCCGAAACAATCACCTTAGATAACGGAAGCGAATTCAAAAGCGAAACGATACAAAACACTTTGTAATTACACAAAATAAAAATTCACTTTATAACTGAAAACCACCCTGAATTCAACGGACTAATCGAGAGACTACATTCAAACCTATTAGAACAAATCCGATCACTAAGAATCAATTACAAAAAAGAACACATAACTAACTTAATGACGTACGCATTAATCGCGTATAATAACACAATTCATTCATCGACAAATTTTACACCCTTAGAACTAACTCTAGGGCACTCAGATTCAAGCAACCCGTACGATATACATTATAACAAGGAAATCTATCAGCAATACGCCAAGGATCACAAAGAGAAACTAAAAATAACTTATGACAAAGTAAAGGATAAGTTAGATTCCGACAAAGAACGAATGTCCGCGACCCGTAATAAAAACACAGATATAAATAAATTTTCCATTGGACAAACCGTATTCGAGAAAAATTACCAAAGTAAAAGACACAAAACGGCACCGAGAAATTTAGGCCCCTTTAAAATCAAACGAATATCCGATAAAAACGTTGCCGCAATAGACGACGGCAAGATAACAAAATATGTTCACCTCAAAAATTTAAGACACTCTGTACTTTCAGATAGACAATCATCACCCTTACCGTCAACCTCCACCCAGGTAGAACGGACACAAAAATCATAATTGAAGACATAAGGAATAACCCTGGTATACTACCAATAAAATTAGGCAGTATGCAAAACACTATAGATTATTGGACTTTTGCACAAAAATTCGATTTAACCGAGTTGAAACAAGAATTTCAAATAATCAAAAATAATTATTTCCGACTGAAACAATCAATAGACACAACAAAATTTGGAAAACAATACGCAATAGAAATGATGAACTACGACAGTATAACAGAAAGCATTTTGAAAAATATAGAAGACAAATTTAATCGACTAATACCCACAGAACAGACGGCAAGAAGAAAAAGAGAACTAATCAACGGATTAGAAAACATAATCAAAGCAATTACCGGCAATTTAGATAATCAAGACGCAGAACGCTATGACAACGCGATACAACAATTAATAGAGAACCAAAACGACATCAAAACCATAATTAGTAACCAAATATCATTAACTCAATCAACGATCATCAAATTTAATAAAACCTTAAGAAAATTAGTTAGAAATCAAGATAGTATAGCCAATCGAATACAAACTCTTGAAAATAACATGCAAACTACCATGTTAGGCATGCGAGATTTAATCAGATTCAACACGATACACAATCAGATAATATCAACCCTGACCTTAATTCAACAAATTCTAGCAACATTAGAAAACGCAGTAACCTTTGCAAAATTAAATACCCTACATTCAAGTATCATAGAACCAACTGATTTATTAAAAGAATTATTGAGAATAAAATCTTTTATAACTAACAGTAAATTACTTTTCGATGTAATAGAATCAAACATTTTAATATTTGAAAAAATAGCCATAGTTAAAGGCTATGTAAAAAATAACGATATAACATTTTTAATAGAAATACCCATAGTAGAGATTAACAGTTACAATTATTATCACTTATTTGCTTTTTCAATGAAAATGACTAGCACATACCAAGTTATTATTCCAAAAACCAAATTCCTATCCTTAAATGAACTAAGATATGGTTATACAAACGGAAAATGTGATGAAGTCACCCCCAATCAATACCTATGCCAATCATTGCCAACAACAACAATTCAAGAAGACAGCCCTTGCAAAGTACAACTACTAAAATTCACCAATCATTACGAAAATTGTGAAGCCAAACCTGTATAAATCACCAACATGAAAATTCAGAAAGTAACGGAGAATAAATGGATAGCCATTTTACCCACCGAAGTAATCGCAACAATGTACTGCAATCAAGATGAAAGTAATTTAGCATTAACCGGAAGTAAATTAATCACCCTTAAGGAAAATTGTTATTTGAAATTAAAAAATGAAATAATTAGAGTTTACCAAGATCCCGCACAAAGCAAGAAATTAGCAAATCTACCCGATTTACAAATCAAGATTACCCAAGACGAAGATAAAAAATACTTCAAAAACCCCAGTAGAGTATAATTGGGGCTCCTGGGCCCTCATTTGCACCAGCATCCTCATTTGCACCCACATCTGGACCAAATTTACATGTAAATTCGCACTATAAAGTCTTATTTTTTAGGAATCTTCTCCTGCTCTCTCCCTGTGGAACTCCTTGTGGAATTTTTTCCCCACCATTTTGATTACATCACACCCGCATTCTTTCCACCCGCGAGATAAATCTTTCTCCACATTTCCACCCACGAGATAAACCTATCTTGTTTGGTATCAATTAATATTAGAAATTTCTCAGCTACCTAAATCTCTAGGAATTTTTCAGATTGCACCATCCCCCAGGGAGCTACCCTCATTTTAAGATTTCTTACCTGTAGCGACTTTTGAGCGTTCTTATAAATTTTTTTATACATGCGATACATCTTGTTAGTCTAAAATTTTATGCAGAATCCGAATCTGTAAATAGATTTAAAATAGGACCACGCCCTGCAAAGTTATACCCCTTTAAAGTTCGGAACCTCTAAATTTTGCTCTTTGCTCTATAAGCAAACCTAACAAATAGCTTTCTTCGTCTAGCCATTGCATCTTTCGAGATAATCCTACTTTGTTTGGTATCAATTAATATTAGAATTTTCTCAGCTACCCGAATCTTTAGGAATTTTTTAGATTGCATCACCCCCAAGAGAGCTACCCCAATTTTAATATTTCTTACCTGTAGCGACTTTTGAGCGTTCTTATAAATTTTTTTATACATGCGATACATCTTTTTAGTCTAGAATTTTACGCAAAATTCTAATCTGCAAACGGATTTGAAATCGGACCACGCCCTGCAAAATTACACACATACCCTCTGCGAGATAAATCTTTCTCCACATTTCCACCTACGAGATGAACCTATCTTGTTTGGTATCAATTAATATTAGAATTTTCTCGGCTACCCAAATCTCTTTAAATATTTTAGATAGCGCCATCTCCCAGAGAGCTACCCTGATTTTAAGATTTCTTACCTGTTGCGATTTCCGACCGTCCTTAAACATTTTTTTAGTCATGCAATACATCCAACTAACCTAACCTAACATGGTCATATGGTCATATGGTCATGTGGTCATATGGTCATGTGTTCATATGGCCATGTGGTCATATGGTCATGTGGTCATATGATCATGTGGTCATATGGTCATGTGGTTATGTGAGCAGGATCCAAATCTGTAAACAGATTTAAAATAGGGCCACCCCTTACCATTTTACACACACCCTCTAAATTATAAATTTCCTGCGGCTCATACCTAAAAGAAAATCTAAAAACTATTCTTAAAACTTTTTATTACAGACAATTTTACTAATACAGTTTAAATTTTGTAAACCACATTTCTAAATACATATTCACAATTTTTTATTCTTAACCTAGAACTTCTCATATCGACTTGTACTTATTAATATTTATTTCTAAATAGAGCACCTTTTCCAAAGACCAACCGGACCCGCATGTTTCAAATTCCTCTGATTTTGTTCTTATGGTTTCGCTTAAGACTTCGTACATATTTTCCAGATTACTAGAAGACGTTATAACCACATTTTTTGTGTTAAAGGATTTCACATCGGTAGTCTCTTCCCCCATTTTGGTGTAAACACCGTAGAGTTCGCAATAGACTTTTATTGCTGTATGTTGTATTCTTTTTTCATTTATTAATCGAATAAATCGCTCTTTCTGCTTCCAAAGAAACTCTGGCACCCCATCGTCGACACTGGCGTTCTTTATGCGATAGCTAGCCATACGGTTGTTAAACGCAGTGCTAACCATTTCTACACCATCGTCGCTAGTAGCGGTAACTGATGCATTTTTATGTCTGTTGCTCCTTAAATGTGCGGCATACGTAGTTTTTTCCATTTCGAAATCGCATACTTTACACATAATTCGTGGTTGTTTCGTACAAGGCCTTTTAACAGCTGGCGGAGCTAAACGTTTACGGCTTAATAACATGCCGTGCTGTTTTTCCTTGTGTCGCTGTAAGTTGCCCATTCTCGTAAAAGCGATACCGCAAGTCCCACAGTTTAAGTACTTTGCTGCAGACGGATGTATAAGCTTAACCTTGGACGATGTTACACCACAACATTTGTTCTGGTGCCGTTTGAGAGCATCCCTCCTGGTAAAGTAGACGTGACACGGCTCGCATTTAAAAACGTTTGCAGGTACCATTTTAGTACAAAACAAAATCAGCACTATAAGACTTGACTTGTAAGCGAACTAACTTATAACTAAAGAGTTTACTCTCGCGCACCGGCTTTATGTACCCTATAGAATGCAAACCGAAGGTTTCCGAAGACACCCGAACGAAGTTGAGGATTCAGCGGGGGACTAAATGACGTCATAATCCTTGCTGCTCGTCCAATACATTTAGCGCTAATGCATGCACCTGGTTCGCATCGTCGATGGTGCGAATGCCGTTAGTAGAAACATCGGAAACGTTTTCCATGTTATACGGATCGCGTGCATATTAAAAATCCAAAAGGGTGATAACACACGCACACAAAGTGTCTGCAAGATGCAGTGCTACTATAAACAAAACTCAATAAAACACTTTAAACCATTACTAAGGAAATACCAACCTGTTGTCTACAGGATACTTACTAATAAAGTAATTTAATTTTAAATAACTTCTACGTCATACTTTAGGAAATGGTGGGCTTGAATATTTTCCAAATGAATCACCAAGCGAAAGTATATGCTTAGCAGTATTAAAATTAACCATTAATTTCCAATTTTTACGACCGTGGTTAATTATAGATTAAAATTTAATTTGTGCACGTTCGAGCTTCTCGTAAACTAACATATTTTATAGCAACAATGCGCTGTATAATACATGCATACCCCTTCGCCGCGCTACTGCTATTCTTGTAATTGCTAGAAAAAGTCACTCTCCTTTTTACTGTTAGGAGCGATGCAAGCACCATTTTTTTATACTTTCTATAGCACATCGCGCACTTTTTCGTCTGATGATTAAATTTTGCTTCTGTTGGCTTTTACATTTTCGCATAGCGGTCGACCGCACGTAATGATTTCTAGAACCGGTAAGTACTTGATATCGTCCAAATAGAGAATTAGATGCTCGATGTCTGTCAACTTCCAATTCCCTCGTAAAAAGTAGAAAAAACTCAGTCAATCATCCATATAACTTAAACTTCGACCGCTCCTGTTCTGATAATTTACAAACATTTTTCAAACGACAATGGGCTGAGAATTTTTAAACCTCCGGGGGATCTTTAAGTCGTGATCAATTACACATCCGAGCTTCTCGTAAACTAACATATTTTGTAGCAACTGTATAATACATGCATACCCTTCTGCGCTACTGCTATTCTTGTAATTGCTAGAAAAAGTCACTCTCCTTTTTACTGTTAGGACCGATGCAAGCACCATTTTTTTATACTTTCTATAGCACATCGCGCACTTTTTGTCGGATAATTAAATTTTTGTTTATGTAGGCCTTTACACTTTCGCTTATTTAAACATCTAATACAATTGATTAACCACTTTCGATTATTCTAACGGAGACCACCATACATCCCGCCGCACCGTTCTTTTTGAATCCAACAATCCTATGGGCTTCCACGCACTAACACCTGACGTATCTTTCCTACTATTTGTTAGACAAAAACTACCGGCATCGCCATGTTCGTATACGAACGTAAGCAGATGTTTGTGGATATGTACGAGAATATGTAGTCATATACATTAACCAGTCTAAGCTATTTTATTTAGTCCACGAAAACTACTATTTTTCTAAACCATAATTAATAATCGTCTTTATAGGTTCCACATTTCTACCGTTACCCAATGACTGGTGCTACGTACATGGAAACTTTAATTTTTTATTGGAGAGAATTCTTATTCTCCCGCGCACTGCTGCGTAGTAGCATGACCTACCCCTTTTGGAGGTATATGCTCGTTATAGGTTGTAAGACCCTCGGTTTTACTTAACTACAATTCGTGAGACCCTTTAATCTTTTTAATCGTATCTTTCTCGCCTACAATACAGTAGGACTTAACATTACTACCAACAAATTTTAATACTGGTCCCCCATTAAATACGTATTTAATTTTCCCTACAACTTTTTTTGTTGACAAGTGTTATATTGTATTTATTATACGCAGGGTAGTCACTCTTTTAAGATAAATATATTTTGCTAGGTATCAACTAATATTAAATTTTTCTAGGGACCCCAAATCTGTAAATAGATTTTAATAGGACCACCCCATACAAAGTTATGCGTTTTAAAGACCCAAATCAATAATTTTTGATCATCTTTATTTAACACCATATTTAAAACCTTTTCGCTACCCAAGACATATGCCTTAGCCAACCATCTCCCGAGAAATCTAAAACCGCCGTGTCCCGCGAATACCACGTGGAGATAACACGTATACTCTGTCAACCAGGAAGCCGGAAGGATTTGGAAGGTGGTAGAAGAACTTAAAATTATGGAATCTTAAAACTAATATATACAATAGATTTACAAAACCCATACAAATATAAACAACTATCTTATATCTTTACACCCCCATGCGTTGATTGTTGTACTATTAGGAATGATGTACCTTTTGTCATATTCCCTCGATAAACTAATTTTATTAATAAACTGCGTATGCAAATCGTATTTTTTTACTCCGGGTACATACGCAGGCAAGTACTCGATACCATCCAAATAAAGAATTGGATGCTTGGCGACTGTTAACATCCGCTTCCCTCGTGTACGCCCAGACACATCCCAGCCCATGAGCACCCCTGCGCATGCACACCCCTGCCCATGCGCACCCCTGCGCGTACGCACCCCTGCCCATGCTCGCTGCCCATGCGCACCCCTCTCTGTGCGAGTGCTATTTCGGGGTAACGTCACAGCCTTTTATAAATAAAGAACAATGTTATATACTATTATAAAATGTTTATTCTGACATTATACATAACAAATTTAAAAATATTTAATGCCAAGCATGGAGTCATTTAAACTTAATTTTAATACAAAGTTATACACAGAAGACAGTCCTTTCTTTATGTTTGTTTGCAGTGGTTTTAATTTTATCTAATTTTATTCGCAGCTTAAAATTTAAATCGACACCCAAGTCTTCTATCTCCTTTTCTAACCAATAGTTTGATACATAAAGACCGTCTAGGTTTTCGAATTGTAAAATGTACCGAAGTTTGCCTCTATATTTAAAGTCTTTGATTCCGCCGACAACCAGATCCATTCCTTCGTGTAATTCTTGCAGCTTGTGACAATCTTTTAATCGCAGCTTTCCCACTATATCCTGCATACGTATCTTGTTAGCTTGATCGACTTCTTCTTGTCGATGTTGGAGAAAATCCTTTTTCTCCCACACACCGTTGTGTAGTTGCATATCCACCACTTTTGGGAATATATGGTTGTTATAGGTTGTAAGACCCTCGGTTTTAAATGATCCGAAAGGTTCTTTACTAGGCAAATATACAATGTTTAGCGGAACCCCTTTGCGTGTGGTGTACGCCAAGGTTACGAAACCCGCATTCCTTAGTTCGTCTTTGTTATCTGCTATTTTGATAAATACGTTTTTAGAATAACCTTTTAAAAAGTATACGGATTTAGTACCATCCTTTTCTGCAAGAACGCCTACATAACTAAAAGAATCTTTCTTACTAACCGCAAATGCATACAGCTTGTACAACCCGGATGTATCTAAGTCAGTCCATCGACACATAAAATAATCTTTTAATTCTTCCTCATTTTCTCTAATAAGATGTTCTTTGTCTAACACATCTTTGTATTGATCGCGTATTGTCGCAGTGTTTTCCATGTAGTCCAATTTTCGCCTTTTTGCATCCATTTCCTCTAATTCCAGTTGTCTTTTCCTTCCACTTACAGCGTATGGCATGCATAATGGGACAATTTCCTTTAGCGTAAACGGATAGAGTTTACTATCAATATTTGCGCGTTGTCGTACAATTTGTTACGCTCCCTTCTGATTGATTGATTGATTAACTTGGGAAGGGTGACTTAAAGCCACGCGCACTTAGGCCTCCTGGTGGGCCCATTGTGCTGCCTTCCTTGCCCTAGGTTGGTCCTTCATTGCTCAACCACCCGACCTTGCAGGTGAATTTGAGGATGTCGGACCAGGGGGTGTCTCGAATTCCGGCCTTCTCGGGCCAAAAGTCCCCCAGCATGGATCCTCGAAGTCGGGCGAGTACCGGACAGGTGCACAGAATGTGTTCCGCCGTCTCATCCTCCTGTTGACAACCGCGACAGGTGGGGTTGTCTGACAGACCCATCCTGTGCAGGTGCTTCCTTAGTGCAATGCCCGGACAGAATACCTACTAGTAGCCGTAGTTTCTGTCTTGGCAAGCGTATGACAAATTTTTCTATTTTGGTCATGGGAGACCTTATAAACATTTTGCCTGCCGGCAGCTTGATGTACAAGCCCACCTATCCTTGTAACGGCGGTGGGTTATTTGTCTTATCATGGAGAACACCACAGATGGCGCAATAGCAACCGATGGCTCAGGGCCGACAAAACCCCGAGCCGCTCCCTGCCTCGCCAAAGAATCTGCCTGTTCGTTACCATGTACTCCTGAATGCCCTTTGATCCAAACCAGTTCAAGGGCGTTTGTATCAGAAACGAGCTCGAGAACACGATGGCATTGGTATACCACCCCGAGAGAAGCTTCTGCTTGTTTAAGCTCAGAAGAGCTGCTCTACTATCGCTCAAGATGCGTATAGCTTTGTTCTGGATTCCACGTTCCAGTATGGCGTTAGCGCCGTGCATAATGGCTATGACCTCCGCTTGGAAGACAGTTACCAGCCTGCCCAGCGCAACACTTTCATGAAGGTCTAGGTCATCGGAGAAAATGCCTGCCCCGGTACCTTTATTTGTTTTGGAGCCATCTGTGTAGATGGAGATCTCCGTTAAGGAGGCGTCCTCAGTGTTTAGACAAACCCCAAAGCGCCTCCTGGAAATGATTATGGGTGCGATCGAATCAACCACTCCTCCCAAGATAGGTGTGTTCCGCACCGCCTCTCTTAGTATGTTGTGGTGTCTACCACCGCCTCCCTTATCGATCCATAGACCTTTGAACCGCAGCCTCATTGCCGCTCTCAAAGCCACCTCCTCCACATGTAGGTCCAGCGGAGGAGGCCTAAGATGGCTTCTAAGGCTGCAGTAGGTGTGGAACGCAATGCACCTGTAATGTTTAGACAAGCCACCCTTTGGATATGAGTAAGGTCTTGGACTGTATGGGCCAGTCTGGTCCTGCGCCACCAGACTACAGCGCCATAACAGAGCATCGGCCTTACTACCATGATGTATAGCCACAGGACAGCCTTTGGTGGGAGACCCCAAAGTTTGCCTATGGCACGTTTGCATTGCCAGAACACTTGGTTGGCTTTGCTAGTTTTCATTTGTAGGTGTTTGGCCCAGTTCAGCTTCTTATCAAGTATAATGCCCAGATACTTGACTTCTGCTGATAAGGGCAGGAAGTTTGGAAGAGCATTGGCAATTTAGTTACCGTCAGCTTCCTTTATTGGAAAACAACACCAACGCCGTTTTGTTGGGGTTGATGGTTAAAAGTTGTCGGAGCACCAGAGCTCCGTGATCCTTAGTGCTGCTTGCATCAAATTACACAGCACTTGTTCGAATTTGCCGACTATTAGAATAGCTAAGTCGTCGGCGTAACCTATCGTGAAGAAACCTGCCTCATTAAGACGTTTGAGAAGGCTGTCCACTACTAAATTCCATAGTAGCGGTGACAGCACGCCCCCCTGGGGACAGCCTTTATCCACCACCCTAATTACTGAGGTTTCCCCCACATTTATGTGTACCCGTCGACATTGCAGAATCTGCATGGTAAACTGCCGAAGGGTGTCCTCAGCTCCATGTGTCCGTAGAGCTCTATCGATGCTTGCGAAAGTAGTTTCGCTGAACGCACCTCAATATCAATAAATGCGCCTAAGGCGGACATGTTATTGTCTAGGGTTTTCGATCCGTCCTACAACAGCGTGCAGGGCAGATTCCGTTGATTTACCTGGTATAAAGGCGTGTTGATTTGGGTGAAGTGGATTAGAAAGCATTATCCTATCCCTCATATCATTGTCGCACAATCTCCAAGGTCTTTAGCAAAAAGACGTGAGACTGATCGGTCTGTAGGATTTAGCCTGGGAGTAGTCCTTCCGGCCTGGTTTAGGAATGAAGACAACTCTAACCTCTCTCCAACTGCTGGGGATGTATCTAAAAGCAATACAGCCCCTAAAAGTACCACAGGAACGGTGTCAGCCTCTCCACTCCCCACTGTAGTAGGGCGGGAAGATGCCATCCTTTCCAGGGGACTTAAACGGTTTGAGAGTTGAGATAGCCCATTTAATTTTTCTCTCATCCACTACCCGGTTAGAAACCTCCCAGTCGGCCCCGTTAGCCGAGCTGGGCTGATCCAACCCGTAAGACAAAGGTCGTGTGACACTGCCTGGAAAGTGCGTGTCCGCGAGTAACTCCGCTGTTTCTGCCTCGTTGGTTGTGTATGTACCATCCACACGTTTCAGACAGCATGGTTGATGACGAGGGTCTTTGGACAAGATCCTGTTAATGCGAGAGATTGCATTGGTAGACTCGACTGAGTTACAGAAGGTCTTCCATGAGTCTCTCTGTCGTTTTCTAATTGTCGTTTTGTATAGTCGCTGGTGGCTTTATATGCCTCCCAGTCAGCCATACTTGGTGTTCTTGCCTTATTAAACAGTTTGCCCAGGGTCTTTTTCAGCTTCTGTAGCTCCGCGCCCCACCATGGAGTACTGGAGCGAGTAGAATCTGTCCTGACCGGGCATGCCTGTTCAAAGGACTCTACGATGGAGTTTTGTAGAGACCGAGTATCTCTGTAGCTCTTCTATAGTTTTTGGGTTGTCAGTACCTTGTGATGTCAAAAGGCGTTGCTCCAAGCTGTCTAGGTAGACAGACCTGTTGGTCGCTTTTGGGTTCCTGTATTCTTTACAGACAGCTACTGCTGCCTTTAAATTAAAACTTAACAATCTGTGATCTGACAGTGTCGCTTTAGGCGTCACCTGCCAGTTCAAGATATGCCTTGAAATATCTGACGATGCAAGGGTTAAGTCGATGACTGTCTGGAAGCGAGATGTCACAAACGTGGGTTCGCTGCCCCAGTTAAGTATCTCCAGATTCTTACTCGATATATACTCGAGTAGTAGTTTTCCACGGGGGTTAGTATCTGCGCTACCCCATACCACATGGTGCGCGTTGGAATCGCATCCGATAATCAGATGCTTTTGTGCCTATTACAGTGATCAATGACTGCCATCAACTCCGGAGGAGGTGGGTCATGGTCAATTGAAAATAGGCTGAAACCAAGATTATGTCAGTAATTCCTCCCAGCCTGCATGTGATCTGTACGGCTGTGACGTCACGGCCACTCAGTTGTGGCAGGAGGAGGGCATTTATGTGCCTGGGTATGTAGATGCATGCCCTAGGCTTAGGTTGGTTACTAGCCGCAAAGATAGTACCATTTAGACTCCCTAGTCCCGAGATTCCTGAGCATGCCACCCAGGGTTCTTGGATAAGGGCAATGGCCTGGTTATTGCTCAGGTGTCTGCATAACGATGCTGCAGCCGCCCTGCAATGTTGCAGGTTTAATTGTATAAAGTTTAGTCCCGCCATTGGTCTGTGACGGGTCAAACTTGCTTATCAAGCGTCGCTGGGCGGGCTGTCCAGCGACGCTTTACTATACTCTTCCGCAAGCCATCCCACTAGCAGCGGATCCGAGTTCGTTGTGTCCATCTGACTGCTTGACGCAGTCGATGGTTCATCTACCTCAGCCTCCTGAGGTTGCTGTAGGAGCGGAGCTCGCTGTAGCTGCTCAGGAGGTGGAGGTTGAGCCTGCTTTTGCGCGGCAGCCGGTTGAGCTGCGGCAGGTTGCACTTTTTGTATTTTGAGATTTAGTGAGGTGAGCTTATAGTGTAGCTTGCCTCCCTTTCTGTTGATAATCTCCCTCACGTCTTCCCCAACGCCAAAGACTATCAGCCTCCCTGGAGGTTGATCTCTTGTGGCGGTGTGGAAAACGCACCACTTGGATATGTCAGCCCAGGGGTTCTGCACACGTAGACGCCTTTGGACGACATCCATGTCTTCCGGGGGCCCCGGAATCCACAGCGCCGCCTTCAGTAGCCTAGGCAACAGTCCCACCTGGACGACAGTAGGCGTGCAGCCTCCCACAGTAGTGGAGGTTGCCAACCGCCTCCGTAATCCATGTTAGAGTGGTCATCCTCGCACCAGATCCGGAAGATCTCGCCTGAGTACGCCCACCTCCCAAAGGTCGGGGAGCGCTATCATTGGGAAGAGCGAACAGATCGTCCAAAGCCTTCTCAATTGCTAATTGCAAGGTCTCTGCTTGGGCCTTGGTAATCTTACCCCAAGGGTTGTTCTTGTCTATGACAGCCACCTGGAGGTGCCGAGCAGCTGCCTCCACGTAGCTGTCAGTGACGGGCTGTTTAGTGCTAGTCTGACAGCCCCTCTTCCGTGGTCTACCTTGCGGAGGGGTGCCCTCAGATCTAGCTCTTTTCATGCTCCGCGTCTTGGCCTCTGCAGGCCCAGAGGCGGAGGTAGATGGTTTTGAAGTGGAGGTTGTTTGATTGGCACCAGGTTGTGTCGTGGATGGGTTAGCCATAGGGCCAGCCTTTTCCACTACACCCTCCTGTGCCGCCAAACGGGCCCTCCTCCTTCTTTCTGTTCAGCCCCACTGATTCGCTTTTTCTGTGGGCGCTGCTGTGCCACTCCTCTGGCTTATCCTTCACCCCACCTTGGGGCTGATATTGATGTTCTTTCCGTTGCAGTTCCTGTGGGACCTGCAACAAAACTTGAGGTGTCCGAGGACGCACCCTCTGGATTGACTACATTAACTATAGGATCCATGTTTTTACTAAATAAAATTCATCTTCCCGGCTCCCCACCCACCATGGAGCCCAAATTTGGGGTGTGTAAAACAACACCAGGGCTACCAGGAAGATATAGCTCCCTTAAGATGACTGACGTACGAGCCCGCATACCGCTTTGTAGCAGCACACATGTAGCATGTGCTGCTCACCCACAGTACCGGCTGCACGCCCTTCACCTCCAGGAGCTCACCCAGTCGGCAGTCTGACCCGACGACACAGCCGATTGATCGAGATGGGTTAGTCTCGACCCCCCGTCTAGGTGAAATCTGGGCCAAAGTGGCGTGTTGCCAGACACTGAGGATCTAAACCGCCTCAGGTGTGGCTCAACCACCAGGATCCCATCATCCGACCGACACGGGTCGCCTCGCACGGCACAAACACGAGGTGGCCTAGACCCCTGTGCAGACCGCTACCGGCCCATGTAGCAGTAGGGGTTTGGTGGTTTGGTCCGCGATGTGAGATTAACCTAGACCATCATCATGCGGGGTTTAGTCCGCATTGACGTACACTCGTTCCCCCGCATATTGTAGGTTTTATTCTACTCAGCGCTCTGGATCATTACGAGTGCTAGGCTTATTCTGTCACATAACCCGATGGCAGCGAACGATTACTCGTACGGTGACATTGGGTCCCCCCTATCCGCCACCTGGGGACGCGCCCGATGGGTAGCCACCAACCACACGGGCGCTCCCTTCTGTATAGCGTACTAAAAATACATCGTTTTGAATAGCTGGTTGCATAAAGGTTAATTTACATAAATAAATAATTATTCGCCTTATAAATTTCGTTACTTATGCAATTATCGAAGTGGAGATAAGAGGCGCAGGTGTTATGTTAACAACTATTTTATATATAGACAGATTAGCGTAGTTTGAGTAGTTGTTCGTTGTTTCTTAAATTAATGAATTGTAAATTGGATTGTTCTTGTCTAACCGCTGTAAGTAATGAGTAGATATGAGTGCTGCTTTCATATAAATTTATAAATGCTGTTCCTTATGTGGATATACGAGTTTATGAAACAGAAGCGTCGATAAGCGGTTGTGATAACAAGCAGTTTGTTTTTGGTTCCTAGATATAAATTGCGTTGATAGTGGGTATAAATTTTCGAATTGTTTTTACGGAACATTGACTTTATTGATACGCGTGTTTTAATGATGATGTTTTTTGGTTGGTTCTCTTGTGGAAATAAAGTGGTATAACTTGTTAAACTCGACGGCACGTGTTCTTACGGAACAATTGACGAACTTACGGAGTGTTTACATGTACTTTTTAATTGTGGGTTTTTTGGTGCATACTTTAGAGTGTTTAAATACAGTTTTAAGCTTGGGTCTTGTTTCTGAAAATGATGATACAGTTGTAGCAGATAAAACACCCCGTGTTAACAGTAGCTTAATGCAAGAACTTGTCAGATGACCTGCATTGCAGCGTGCCTTGAGGGTCCGTGACTCTGAATTCTAAATTTTTATTACAATTTTTGCGATTTGTGTTGCAAAATATTTTCGAAATTGTTTTCTCAGAAAATAGAGTTAACAAGAAAGTTATCAATGCCACATGGTTCCATTCAGTATGATAATGTCTGGGGCTATGACCAGTGAAGTGTGGTGAAGTGTTTCATTATTGTAAAGTGTACTAAATTCTATCAACCCCATCACAATCAAGGGTGAAGTACTTCGTTACTGCAAGACTTTCTGTAAGTGAACTTTTACTACTTGTCTTATTACTATAAATATCTACCCGTTGCTTTACTATATCTTTGTTGTTCTGATACCTTTACAATAGACTTGCATGCTATTTTAAAACATAAAAGAAAAGAGAGAACGAAAACCAATATTACTGAATTACTCATACCAATTGTATCTTATCTATTTATCTTTTGTAAACATTTTATCTGATTTATGTTAAATTGGTGTGTGAGGAAACGTTTCTGCTACTCCCCAATATTACCTCACTTTGTATTAAAAGTTTTTGTACTGCTATTACAGTTGTCATATTATATAGATTATTCAAACGTTTTACCTTCTTTTACATTCTTTTACATGCTTTTACATTTATTTTTTTCTGGTTTACTTAACTATTTTTTTTTTCTTTCAGGTTTACTTAATTATTACAGGTACTGTCACTAACTCCTTACCGCCGTATACATCATAGGTCAGTCTGCTTTCTACAACCCCCCCTAATCTCCGATTGAGCCCGGTCATTCCTTGACTTTCTTTGTGTTACGCACGGCTACGAGCCAACGTAACATAAATTTGGACGCCCTGACGTGGGGCTCGATTTTTTTGATTGCCTCAATTTTTTTTTATTTTGGCCCGATTTTTTTCTCTGATTGCCTCGATTTTTTTTTTGATTTGGCTCGATTTTTTTTGATTTGGCCTCGATCTTTTTTTATTTGCTCCCGTTTTTTTGATTTGCTTCCAATTTTTTTTCTGATTTGCTCTCGATTTTTTTTTTAATTACTCTCGATTTTTTTTCTCATTGCTCTCGATTTTTTTTTATGTGGCCTCGATTGTTTCTTGGTTTGCTCTTGATTTTTTCTAAATCTTTTTTTTATATAACCTTGATTTTTTTTCTTGGCATTGACCTTCTTTTTGTGTATCGGCTCCGATTTTCTTGATGGCTTTAAATTTGGCTTCGACTTTGTTAGGTTTAAATTTTGTACTCGATTCTGTTTCGTGTAACGTTACTGATTTTCTTGGTTAATTTAAATTTGGCTTCGACCTTGTTGAGGGTAAATTTTGGCTTAATTTCTGGCCTGATTTATTTTGTTACTGCCTGATGCTACTTCTTTGTTTCTCCCTTTACGTCCACACTGATGTTTAGTTTTCTTTGCTTTCGGGTGCGGGTTCGATCGGTTTAGATGTTAGTTTGGTTTTCGTTCTTGATCGCCAAGATCATTCGTTATTTTTTTTGTGTTTTGTTCAGATTATCGGAATTGTGTGTTCGCCGGTAATCCTAGTCCGCTGAATACGCTGGCGCCCATTTTCTTTTGTTTTCGCGTTCCTTGCTGTACATTTCGTTTTCCCCGTCATTCCTAGAGTTGGTTTTCCTCCTATTTCTATTCTACTGCGCGTCCTTTCGACGTTGTGAATTCTAAACTGTACTATAGGTCACCGAATCGCCCTGTTGTTGGCGTGGGGGTTGAATTACTTTTGTTGGTTGTTTCCTTCTATTTGTGGTATACCATGGCATATTGGCGCATTCATGTAAACCGGTTGCGGAAAACCGAGTTACAACATGAATTGGTATCCCGAGGATTTGATCCAGAGGATAATGTTGATGAATTACGCCGGTCCGTACAGAGTGCGTACCGTATGGAACGGGAACCGGAATTTCGTCCTGTTCCCGTCGGAACTAATTTCGATTCCGAACTTGTAGCAGTTACGGCTGCTGTCCAGGAGCTCAAACAAGCTCTAGTCACATTTTGTGGGGATAAATTCTCTCCTGCGTTTAAACGCATTTGCTCCGTATGGGTGTATACCGAACGACGCTGTTCGAAAATGTCTTCAACGCCGGAGCAGCGTCAATCCCATAATCAGCTACTGCTGACCTTAGCTAACCTCCGCGGTTCTTTCGATACGAAGATAAAGAAGTTTCGTCATACCGTTACGTTATCCGAAACTCCGATAGCCACTTCTAGCCCGGCACACACTACTAGTGTCGATTCTGAGGAACCTCCTTTACTTACTTCCGACTCGGAATCGGAACCTGAACAGGAATCCACTTCTGCTACCGTGCTTAGGTCAACCGCTACTCCTTGGTCCGCTTTCCACCAATACATCCCGGTGTCGAAGTGGAATTTAAAATTTTCTGGCAACCCGAACACCTTGTCTGTACATAATTTCTTAGAACGGGTGGAAGAACTCCGACGAGCCCGACATGTGTCGGAACTGCAGTTATTTGAGGCTGCCGCAGATTTATTCGAAGCTAAGGCCTTGCTTTGGTATCGAGGTAATCGGCATAGGTTTTCGGATTGGAAGTCGTTATCCGATTTACTGATCCAGCATTTCAAACCTCCGGATTATAAGCGGCGATTGTTTCAAGATATTTTAATCCGAACCCAAGACTCCACGGAAGGTATTATCGAGTACCTAGCTTGTATGGCTGCCATGTTCCGTCGTCACGGGAGTATACCTGATGACGTACAGTTAGATGTTGTTTCGAAATTTATCTCCTTCTATCTCACTCGGTTACCTCTGGTTCGATCTTTACAAGAGTTGGAAATGGAGTGCTTACAACTAGAACGCAAGAAATTTCGCGTTGAGAACTATGTACCCCCTAGCCGGGATAAAAACTCCTACGTAGAGCCAGATTTCGCCTTCGCCCCCGTTTCGCTTCCTATGGATACACTCCCTCCTCCTGCTCGACCTGTCAAGGCCCGTCCAACCCCTCCGATTCGACCTAACTTTCCTGTTGCCGTATCGTCTGCTCCTGTCCCTACATCTACTGCTATTCGTCAGGTCACTTGTTTCAATTGTGACCAAGTTGGACATATATCTACTCGTTGTCCCAGTCCGCAAGTCCGACATTGTTATGGTTGTGGTAGTAAGGGAGTTACCCGTCCTAACTGCCCAACATGTACGGCGTCGGTAAACCGACGATAGGGTCCTTAGGCCGAGGCGAAGACCCTATTCTTTCTCTGTCCTTGGATATCCCTTTTTTTGGTCTCGAAGACCACTCTCGATCCATCTTAAACTACCTGTGCACTAGTGTCCGGGGCGACCGGCGCCCATACTTATCTGTTCAAATTTTGGGATTCCCTTTACTGGGTTGCTAGACTCAGGAGCCACTCGTACGATCCTTGGTGGTCCTGGTTGGCACCGATTACGTTCTTTAAATCTTCCTCTTCATCCGTATTCTTCGTTTTTCTGCAGCTTGGCCGACAACTCGAAATGTCACATCCTAGGTTTCGTCTCCTTCCCATCACTCTCTCGGAATCCGTTACTACTCTTGATCTACTGGTTATTCCAACGTCTCTCACCAACTCATACTCGGCATAGATTTCTGGCAGTCTGTGCAGTGTGTACCCAGTTTTCTGGATGGTCATTGGATTTTGCCCCTCCTTCCTCGTTGGCCATCAATACCTTCCGCTCCCACCCATATTATTTCCGAACTTGGTCCCGAACAACAACTGCGACTCGACTTTCTAATCACTTCCTCCTTCTCCAAACAACCTCCTGGTCTCGGCTGCACTTCCTTAGTACAACACCACATCCGCACGTCAGCCGAGCCCATCAAACAACGTTATTACCCCCTTTCTCCTCCACTCCTCAAGGTTGCCCATTCAGAACTCGATGAGATGCTCCGCTTAGGCGTCGTCGAACCTTCTACTAGTCCATGGTCCAGTCCCATTGTCCTAGTTAAGAAGAAAGACGATTCCTATCGGTTCTGTATTGATTTCCGAAAGGTCAACCAAGTTACCCAAAAAGACGCCTATCCTCTTCCCTACATTTCTACCATTCTTGACCGACTCCGGGATGCTCGTTATCTTTCCTCACTTGATATCCGTTCCGCCTATTGGCAAATCCCTCTGTCCCCGGAATCCAAACCCATCACTGCCTTTACCGTCCCTCATCGAGGTTTATTTCAATTTTGTCGCATGCCCTTCGGCCTCCACAATTCTCCTGCCACCTTCCAACGCCTTATCGATCAAGTCATCGGTTCTGACTTGGAACCATTCTGTTTCGCCTACCTCGATGACATCATCATTGCTACTCCTTCCTTCGAAGAACATCTCCGAATCCTTGATCTAGTTCTTTCTCGTCTCCTACATGCTGGCCTTACCCTCCGTCAAGATAAGTGTCATTTCTGCCTTCCCGAACTCCGCTATCTGGGTTATATCGTTAACCGAGATGGACTTCTTGTTGATCCCGACAAAGTTTCTGCCATTCTTAAGATTCCTCCGCCCTCCTCCGTTACCGCAGTCCGACAACTGATTGGCATGGCCAGTTGGTACCGTCGTTTCATCCCAAATTTTGCCACCCTCACCGCTCCGCTTTCTAACCTGACCCGCAAAAACACCCCTTTCGTTTGGACCTCCGATTGTCAATCCGCCTACCTTTCCCTCAAACAACACCTAGTTTCTGCCCCCATTCTTTCCTGTCCTGACTTTACCTTACCATTCACCATCCAAACTGACGCCTCTCACTTCGGTTTGGGTGCCGTCCTAGCCAATCCCATCCCGACGGCGAGAAGGTCGTAAGCTATATCAGTCGGTCACTCACCAAGCCTGAGCGCAACTACTCAGTTACTGAGAAGGAGTGTCTGGCGGTGATGTGGGCGATTGAGAAGTTTCGTCCTTACGTTGAGGGTTCCCATTTTCCGTTATCACTGATCATCATTCCTCCTTGGCTCAATAACCTCCAAAGTCCTTCCGGTCGTTTAGCCCGTTGGTCCCTTCGTCTCCAACAGTATGACTTTGTCATTATTCACCGTAAGGGCAAAGATCATGTTGTTCTTGATGCCCTCTCTCGTTCTGTTCCGATCCTTGAACCAGTTTCTATTTCGACCGTCACCTCTCTCGAAGTCACCCTTCCTACTCCTGATCCCTGGTACAACGCCATGCTCCGAAAAGTTTCTGACCTGCCACACGTTATCCCTCCTGGTCCGTAGTGCACAATATCCTTTTCGTCGTCACAAAACTTCTATCGCTGCCGATTCTCAGGGCGATTGGAAAATCGTCGTACCTTCTGAACAGCGTAAAATCTGATATCCCTCCATCACGATCCTCCTACTTCCGGTCATTGTGGTGTGACCAAAACCTCCGCCCGTATCCTGCAAACTTACTTCTGGCCCAGTCTTCGAGCTGACGTCGCTCGCTATATCCGACGTTGTCCGGTTTGTGCTGCTCACAAGGTTGAACAGTTGCCTCCTCCTGGTCTCTTTGCTCCTAGAGCAAAACCCTCCTATCCCTGGCAAATTATCTCCTGCGACATTGTCGGTCCCTTCCTCGTTCCACCAAAGGTCACTCCTATGTTTGTGTAGTGGCTGATTATTTTACCAAATTTCCTCTTTTCTTTCCTTTACGCAAAGCCACTGCACAGTCCATCACCAAAATCCTAGAAGACCAAGTTTTCCTCCTTTTTGGCGTTCCTCAATACCTTATCACTGATAACGGTGTACAATTCCGCAGCCATCAGCTTACCTCTTTATGTGCCCGTTATCACACCAAAATCCTTTACACCGCTCGCTACCATCCTCAAGCCAATCCTGCTGAACGAGTTAATCGTGTCCTTAAAACCATGCTTGCCTCCTATGTACTCGACGACCAACGTCATTGGGACGTGAACCTCCCAAAAGTTTCTTGTGCAATCCGCACCTCCAAACATGAGATCATAGGCTGTACTCCGTTCTTTGCTTTATTTGGTCGTGAGCATATCCTTTCCGGCGATTATTTCGGGCAGTTGTCCGAAATAAACGACATGTACCTTCCTGATCCCGAACATCCTTCCCTGATCCTGAACATTTTAAACATATCCGTTCCCACATTCTAAAAAACTTTCTGCTGGTTATAAAAATTCACAGCCGCTATAATCTCCGTCGCCGTCCGTCTCCTATCAACTAGGTGATTCCGTTTGGCGTCGTAATTTTGCTCTGTCCGATGCTTCCCGTCATTTTAACGCCAAACTTGCTCCTAAGTTCCTTGGTCCTTTTCCTATATCTAAAGTTGTTTCTCCCTGGACTTATGAGCTACCGATCCTTCCGGTCACAAATCCATATGGCATGTCAAAGACCTAAAACCTGCCCATCCTGACAATCCTAATGTCCCCAATCTAGATCTGTTGTCCTTTTGGCGACGCAAGCGCCGCAAATTTCGTCCGTAATCCACTCGTCTCCCTACGTTATACGATTCCTTCCTCTCATGAGCTTTATCTGTGATATTTTACATATTTCGTAGTATTGTGTGGTGACTTTTATTTTTTTCTTCTACTCTTTTCGGGTTTTCTTTCATTTCACATTCCTGTCCATTTTTTTTTCTGACTGGTTTTCTTTGCGGTTAGTTGATGTACTGACTTCGATCACTCGTTATATCTGCTCCTGTGGTAGTTGCTCTTTAGGCCTACTTTCTGTCCTTTAGGAATTACGACTTAGTCGACTTTTGGGTCTATTAGCAGATTACTTTCCTTACTTGGTTGTATTATACGACTCTTTTTTTCTTCTTGGTACCACAGTTTGAAGCTTTTCGTTACTTTTCCCAGTTTTCCGTTTGTCGTTCCCTAGCTTACTTGAGGCTTGACACTTGTGTCTTATGTTGGCTGTTGCTGTTTTCTTTTCTTCCTCGCTACTTTTCTTTTCTTTTGGTTTCTGCGCGCAAAATCAATTTTCTTGAGGTTGGAAACTATGCTGTTTCTCTTCTAAAGAGACATCCGTCCTTTGACGACTTTGGCAGCGTTTATGCCTTTACACCTTAGTCTTCTTTGATTACTACTACTTACCTATCTTTCCCCGTGGATTTCTTTACTCTTAGTTTTGTCCGACATTTTGGTCCTTCGAGCCGGAATTTTTTTTTTGTTTGGTTCCTTGTCTGTCGCTTTTTCTTTCACCCCGACGTCTTAATTTTGCTGGGGGGGAATTTGTTACGCTCCCTTCTGTATAGCGTACTAAAAATACATCGTTTTGAATAGCTGGTTGCATAAAGGTTAATTTACATAAATAAATAATTATTCGCCTTATAAATTTCGTTACTTATGCAATTATCGAAGTGGAGATAAGAGGCGCAGGTGTTATGTTAACAACTATTTTATATATAGACAGATTAGCGTAGTTTGAGTAGTTGTTCGTTGTTTCTTAAATTAATGAATTGTAAATTGGATTGTTCTTGTCTAACCGCTGTAAGTAATGAGTAGATATGAGTGCTGCTTTCATATAAATTTATAAATGCTGTTCCTTATGTGGATATACGAGTTTATGAAACAGAAGCGTCGATAAGCGGTTGTGATAACAAGCAGTTTGTTTTTGGTTCCTAGATATAAATTGCGTTGATAGTGGGTATAAATTTTCGAATTGTTTTACGGAACATTGACTTTATTGATACGCGTGTTTTAATGATGATGTTTTTGGTTGGTTCTCTTGTGGAAATAAAGTGGTATAACTTGTTAAACTCGACGGCACGTGTTCTTACGGAACAATTGACGAACTTACGGAGTGTTTACATGTACTTTTAATTGTGGGTTTTTGGTGCATACTTTAGAGTGTTTAAATACAGTTTTAAGCTTGGGTCTTGATTCTGAAAATGATGATACAGTTGTAGCAGATAAAACACCCCGTGTTAACAGTAGCTTAATGCAAGAACTTGTCAGATGACCTGCATTGCAGCGTGCCTTGAGGGTCCGTGACTCTGAATTCTAAATTTTATTACAATTTTGCGATTTGTGTTGCAAAATATTTTCGAAATTGTTTTCTCAGAAAATAGAGTTAACAAGAAAGTTATCAATGCCACATGGTTCCATTCAGTATGATAATGTCTGGGGCTATGACCAGTGAAGTGTGGTGAAGTGTTTCGTTATTGTAAAGTGTACTAAATTCTATCAACCCCATCACAATCAAGGGTGAAGTACTTCGTTACTGCAAGACTTTCTGTAAGTGAACTTTACTACTTGTCTTATTACTATAAATATCTACCCGTTGCTTTACTATATCTTTGTTGTTCTGATACCTTTACAATAGACTTGCATGCTATTTTAAAACATAAAAGAAAAGAGAGAACGAAAACCAATATTACTGAATTACTCATACCAATTGTGTCTTATCTATTTATCTTTTGTAAACATTTTATCTGATTTATGTTAAATTGGTGTGTGAGGAAACGTTTCTGCTACTCCCCAATATTACCTCACTTTGTATTAAAAGTTTTGTACTGCTATTACAGTTGTCATATTATATAGATTATTCAAACGTTTTACCTTCTTTTACATTCTTTACATGCTTTTACATTTATTTTTTCTGGTTTACTTAACTATTTTTTTTTTCTTTCAGGTTTACTTAATTTTACAGGTACTGTCACTAACTCTTAACCGCCGTATACAATATAGAGTCAGATCTGAAAACTTTACTACATTACTCATACCTAATCTGTCTTTCGATTGAGCCGGTCATTCCTCTGACTTTCTTATGTGTTACGCACGGCTACGAGCCAATAACATTACCTCTACAATTGTTATTAATCAATCCCATTGAATGACTATTTTGAATTGGTCAGATTGTGTAAAATATGTACAACTGCTTTAATGTACGCACTTGTGTAAGATTTTATTTGCTTCTTCCTCTATATCTCCATATTAGGTAAATAGTTAAAACAACCGAGCATACTTTATCAATTTTCCTTTCTGTTTTCGGAACTTATTTTGCGCCCGTCAATTTCTTTCATTCATCCATCACGCTGTAGCAGGTTATAGACTCAAACAGCCATTTACTTGTCCGATAGTACCACATTTTGGCAGTAGCGAGTACATTGGCGCCTTTAGAAGTATACATTATCTTCCAAAAGGTTAAACAGTCTTTTAGTTAACACTTCCGCACGACAGCTTCAAGCACCATTGTATATTGTCGCCCAATCGCGACACCAGTGTTTGCCAGTAGACGCATGTTCCTTAAACTACATCTGGACAACGTAAAAATCTAGTTTGATTGCCGTTGTTTATTAACACCAGGACTTGTATCTACACACAAATGTGATCTTATTCTCATGGTGCCAGTTAACAATCAGTCCCGAGTTTTATCGTTGTCAACTTAATACATCTTTTCTTCGTATTCCCCTCAGCAAAAGTTATGTTTCGGTTAATAATTACCATCTCCATCTTGCTAAATCCCGCAAAATCTTGGGTACATCCATGTCAAAAGATAGAAAATCTTTTCGACTTCGTCTAACTGGTAGTTCCTCCAATAAAGTTTCCAACTTAACATCTGCTAGTTCCACTTTGATGGAACACATAGGATTTGGAATTTTTATAATCGCATTCGAGGTCTTCTTTCCGACACTTTTGCTTCGCATTGTTAGTCTTTCCGAGAAAACGGAGCTTAGCTAACCATGCCTAGCGGAAACAAATCGTAACCATCGTAGAGCGTTAAATGCCACAAATTTCTTTAGATAAACATCCTGTGCAGATTGCGGGTCAGAGCGCAATTTTAACCAACAATCATTGTACAAGGTTCTTAGGTGTAGTCCACAGTCACACGCCACTGCCTCGACATCACACATATACCAGTATCTGTTACCAATTGTTCGCACAGTAACAGCCAAACCAGTCGACCATTTGACGGTTTCACTATTGACGCCAGACGTTGAAACATTAGTCACACTTGAACCGCGAAGCCGACCCACTATGAATATTCCATTGAACCTGCCGACACTAGATCCATAAGGAAATGACCATAAATACATTGCCTAATGATTGACCAATGACCATAACCACATGCCCATATGACGACATGACCATATGATCCGATATGCATGGCATGCCCATATGCCATCATTGCTCATGAGTTCATATGACCACATTGACCACTAATTGCCCTATGAGTTTCCATTAATGACCACAGTTACCGGATATATGACACATGCCATCATGCGGCTAGTGAACATACCATATTGACATCATTGGCATATGTCCTATGCTGTGTCATATGAGTCATTTTCATTCAATAGTATTCGCATAGGTAGAGGCTAATTGCATTAATGGGTTTTTCCAACTTAAAAATAACCGAATGTCGATGGATCCCTAGGCTTAGATAATGGCAACAATTCGATATTTGGAATATAGTCATGCACTGCTGGTCGCTAAGACACAATTTTCGTATTAATTTGGTATTGTATGTGCTCAGACGGTAAACATGTGCGTCATAAGGTATGTTTCAATGGCCATAAATGAAAGCAATGGGGGATTTATTATGGGGCAAAATTTCAACAATAACTTAAACAATCCTTAATATTTGGTTATGTCGAAGGCGAACAGATGCTGACTGGTGGACTACACACACCAATTACAGAACCATTTTGTGACAATATAATGTTGGTTAAAATTTGCGACCTTTCTGACACCGAACAAGCATCTGCAAACAAAAGGATGTTTATCCTAAAAAGAAATTTGTGGTGCATTTAACAGCTATCTACGAAGAAAGTTCAACCGATTTGTTTCGCTAGGCATGGTGTTAAAGCTAAGCTTCCGTTTTCTGGAAAGCACTAACAAGATGGGCCAGAGAGTAAAAGAAATTATCGGAAAAGAAGACCTCGAATGCATTAATAAAAATTCCAAAATCCTATATGTGTTCCATACAAAGTGGAACTAGCAGATGTTAAGTTGGAAACTTTATTGGAGGAACTACCAGATATATTAGACGAAGTCGAAAAGATTATTTCTATCTTTTGACATGGATGTAACCCAAGATTTTGCGGGCATATTTAGCAAGATGGAGATGTGTAATTATTTAACCACAAAGCATAACTTTTGCTATAAGGGAGAATACGAAGAAAAGTGTAATATTATAGTTGACAACGATAAAACTGGTGGATTGATTGTTTAACATGGCTAACAACCAATGCAAGAATTAAGATATACAACAAATTTGTGTGTCAGATAACAAGTCCTGGTGTTAATAAACAACTTGGCAATCATATACTAGATTTTTTACGTTGTCCAGATGTACGTTTAAGGGAAACATTTGCGTCTACTTTGGTCAAAGAACATGGTATTACGCGATTGGAAACGACAATATACAACTGTGCAATTGGAAGCTATGTCAGTGCGGAACGAGTGTATAAACCTTAAAAGACTGTTTAACCTTATTGGAAGATAGTAGTTATACTTCCTAAAGGCGCCAATGTACTCGGTATCACTTGCCAAAATGTGGAGTAAGCTATCGGACAAGCTACAAAATAGCTGTTGTTTAGTCTATAATAACCTGCTACAGTACGTGTATTGGGGAATGGCAATACAAAGAAATTGACGGCTTGCAAATTGTTGTCCGAAAACTAGAGGAAAGGGAAAATTGATAAAGTATGTGCTGGCTTTTAGTTTTAACTATTTACCTATAAATTATTTGGAGATAGTAGAGGAAGATAGCCAAGATAAAATAAAATCTTACACAAGTGCTACATTAAAGCAGGTAGTACATATTTTACACAATCTGCAACACATATTCTACAATTCCAAAAGAAATAGTCATTTCGGAATTGGGATTGATAAATACACCTAACATTCGCCCAGAGGTTGTACGACAACGCGCAAATATTGGTAGCAAACTCTATCCGTTTACGCTAAAGGAAATTGTCCCATTATGCATGCCATACGCTGTAAGTGGAAGGAAAAGACAACTGGAATTAGAGGAAATGGATGCAAAAGGCGAAAATTGGACTACATGGAAAACACTGCGACAATACGCGAACAATACAAAGATGTGTTAGACAAAGAACATCTTATTAGAGAAAATGAGGAAGAATTAAAAGATTATTTTATGTGTCGATGGACTGACTTAGATACATCCGGGTTGTACAAGCTGTATGCATTTGCGGTTAGTAAGAAAGATTCTTTTAGTTATGTAGGCGTTCTTGCAGAAAAGGATGGTACTAAATCCGTATACTTTTTAAAAGGTTATTCTAAAAACGTATTTATCAAAATAGCAGATAACAAAGACGAACTAAGGAATGCGGGTTTCGTAACCTTGGCGTACACCACACGCAAAGGGGTTCCGCTAAACATTGTATATTTGCCTAGTAAAGAACCTTTCGGATCATTTAAAACCGAGGGTCTTACAACCTATAACAACCATATATTCCCAAAAGTGGTGGATATGCAACTACACAACGGTGTGTGGGAGAAAAGGATTTCTCCAACATCGACAAGAAGAAGTCGATCAAGCTAACAAGATACGTATGCAGGATATAGTGGAAAGCTGCGATTAAAAGATTGTCACAAGCTGCAAGAATTACACGAAGGAATGGATCTGGTTGTCGGCGGAATCAAAGACTTTAAATATAGAGGCAAACTTCGGTACATTTTACAATTCGAAAACCTAGACGGTCTTTATGTATCAAACTATTGGTTAGAAAAGGAGATAGAAGACTTGGGTGTCGATTTAAATTTTAAGCTGCGAATAAAATTAGATAAAATTAAAACCACTGCAAACAAACATAAAGAAAGGACTGTCTTCTGTGTATAACTTTGTATTAAAATTAAGTTTAAATGACTCCATGCTTGGCATTAAATATTTTTAAATTTGTTATGTATAATGTCAGAATAAACATTTTATAATAGTATATAACATTGTTCTTTATTTATAAAAGGCTGTGACGTTACCCCGAAATAGCACTCGCACAGAGAGGGGTGCGCATGGGCAGCGAGCATGGGCAGGGGTGCGTACGCGCAGGGGTGCGCATGGGCAGGGGTGTGCATGCGCAGGGGTGCTCATGGGCTGGGATGTGTCTGGGCGTACACGAGGGAAGCGGATGTTAACAGTCGCCAAGCATCCAATTCTTTATTTGGATGGTATCGAGTACTTGCCTGCGTATGTACCCGGAGTAAAAAAATACGATTTGCATACGCAGTTTATTAATAAAATTAGTTTATCGAGGGAAGATGACAAAAGATACATCATTCCTAATAGTACAACAATCAACGCATGGGGGTGTAAAGATATAAGATAGTTGTTTATATTTGTATGGGTTTTGTAAATCTATTGTATATATTAGTTTTAAGATTCCATAATTTTTAAGTTCTTCTACCACCTTCCAAATCCTTCCGGCTTCCTGGTTGACAGAGTATACGTGTTATCTCCACGTGGTATTCGCGGGACACGGCGGTTTTAGATTTCTCGGGAGATGGTTGGCTAAGGCATATGTCTTGGGTAGCGAAAAAGGTTTTAAAAATGGTGTTAAATAAAGATGAGCAAAAATTATTGATTTGGGTCTTTAAAACGCATAACTTTGTATGGGGTGGTCCTATTAAAATCTATTTACAGATTTGGGGTCCCTAGAAAAATTTAATATTAGTTGATACCTAGCAAAATATATTTATCTTAAAAGAGTGACTACCCTGCGTAATGTGGAACCTATAAAGACGATTATTAATTATGGTTTAGAAAAATAGTAGTTTTCGTGGACTAAATAAAATAGCTTAGACTGGTTAATGTATATGACTACATATTCTCGTACATATCCACAAACATCTGCTTACGTTCGTATACGAACATGGCGATGCCGGTAGTTTTTGTCTAACAAATAGTAGGAAAGATACGTCAGGTGTTAGTGCGTGGAAGCCCATAGGATCGTTGGATTCAAAAAGAACGGTGCGGCGGGATGTATGGTGGTCTCCGTTAGAATAATCGAAAGTGGTTAATCAATTGTATTAGATGTTTAAATAAGCGAAAGTGTAAAGGCCTACATAAACAAAAATTTAATTATCCGACAAAAAGTGCGCGATGTGCTATAGAAAGTATAAAAAAATGGTGCTTGCATCGGTCCTAACAGTAAAAAGGAGAGTGACTTTTTCTAGCAATTACAAGAATAGCAGTAGCGCAGAGAAGGGGTATGCATGTATTATACAGTTGCTACAAAATATGTTAGTTTACGAGAAGCTCGGATGTGTAATTGATCACGACTTAAAGATCCCCCGGAGGTTTAAAAATTCTCAGCCCATTGTCGTTTGAAAAATGTTTGTAAATTATCAGAACAGGAGCGGTCGAAGTTTAAGTTATATGGATGATTGACTGAGTTTTTTCTACTTTTTACGAGGGAATTGGAAGTTGACAGACATCGAGCATCTAATTCTCTATTTGGACGATATCAAGTACTTACCGGTTCTAGAAATCATTACGTGCGGTCGACCGCTATGCGAAAGTGTAAAAGCCTACAGAAGCAAAATTTAATCATCAGACGAAAAAGTGCGCGATGTGCTATAGAAAGTATAAAAAATGGTGCTTGCATCGGTCCCTAACAGTAAAAGGAGAGTGACTTTTCTAGCAATTACAAGAATAGCAGTAGCGCGGCGAAGGGTATGCATGTATTATACAGCGCATTGTTGCTATAAAATATGTTAGTTTACGAAAAGCTCGAACGTGCACAAATTAAATTTTAATCTATAATTAACCACGGTCGTAAAAATTGGAAATTAATGGTTAATTTTAATACTGCTAAGCATATACTTTCGCTTGGTGATTCATTTGGAAAATATTCAAGCCCACCATTTCCTAAAGTATGACGTAGAAGTTATTTAAAATTAAATTGCTTTATTAGTAAGTATCCTGTAGACAACAGGTTGGTATTTCCTTAGTAATGGTTTAAAGTGTTTTTATTGAGTTTTTGTTTATAGTAGCACTGCATCTTGCAGACACTTTGTGTGCGTGTGTTATCACCCTTTTGGATTTTTAATATGCACGCGATCCGTATAACATGGAAAACGTTTCCGATGTTTCTACTAACGGCATTCGCACCATCGACGATGCGAACCAGGTGCATGCATTAGCGCTAAATGTATTGGACGAGCAGCAAGGATTATGACGTCATTTAGTCCCCCGCTGAATCCTCAACTTCGTTCGGGTGTCTTCGGAAACCTTCGGTTTGCATTCTATAGGGTACATAAAGCCGGTGCGCGAGAGTAAACTCTTTAGTTATAAGTTAGTTCGCTTACAAGTCAAGTCTTATAGTGCGGATTTTGTTTTGTACTAAAATGGTACCTGCAAACGTTTTTAAATGCGAGCCGTGTCACGTCTACTTTACCAGGAGGGATGCTCTCAAACGGCACCAGAACAAATGTTGTGGTGTAACATCGTCCAAGGTTAAGCTTATACATCCGTCTGCAGCAAAGTACTTAAACTGTGGGACTTGCGGTATCGCTTTTACGAGAATGGACAACTTACAGCGACACAAGGAAAAACAGCACGGCATGTTATTAAGCCGTAAACGTTTAGCTCCGCCAGCTGTTAAAGGGCCTTGTACGAAACAACCACGAATTATGTGTAAAGTATGCGATTTCGAAATGGAAAAAACTACGTATGCCGCACATTTAAGGAGCAACAGACATAAAAATGCATCAGTTACCGCTACTAGCGACGATGGTGTAGAAATGGTTAGCACTGCGTTTAACAACCGTATGGCTAGCTATCGCATAAAGAACGCCAGTGTCGACGATGGGGTGCCAGAGTTTCTTTGGAAGCAGAAAGAGCGATTTATTCGATTAATAAATGAAAAAAGAATACAACATACAGCAATAAAAGTCTATTGCGAACTCTACGGTGTTTACACCAAAATGGGGGAAGAGACTACCGATGTGAAATCCTTTAACACAAAAAATGTGGTTATAACGTCTTCTAGTAATCTGGAAAATATGTACGAAGTCTTAAGCGAAACCATAAGAACAAAATCAGAGGAATTTGAAACATGCGGGTCCGGTTGGTCTTTGGAAAAGGTGCTCTATTTAGAAATAAATATTAATAAGTACAAGTCGATATGAGAAGTTCTAGGTTAAGAATAAAAAATTGTGAATATGTATTTAGAAATGTGGTTTACAAAATTTAAACTGTATTAGTAAAATTGTCTGTAATAAAAGTTTTAAGAATAGTTTTAGATTTTCTTTTAGGTATGAGCCGCAGGAAATTTATAATTTAGAGGTGTGTGTAAAATGGTAAGGGTGGCCCTATTTTAAATCTGTTTACAGATTTGGATCCTGCTCACATAACCACATGACCATATGACCACATGACCATATGACCACATGACCATATGACCACATGACCATATGAACACATGACCATATGACCACATGACCATATGACCATATGACCATGTTAGGTTAGGTTAGTTGGATGTATTGCATGACTAAAAAAATGTTTAAGAACGGTCGGAAATCGCAACAGGTAAGAAATCTTAAAATCAGGGTAGCTCTCTGGGAGATGGCGCTATCTAAAATATTTAAAGAGATTTGGGTAGCCGAGAAAATTCTAATATTAATTGATACCAAACAAGATAGGTTCATCTCGTAGGTGGAAATGTGGAGAAAGATTTATCTCGCAGAGGGTATGTGTGTAATTTTGCAGGGCGTGGTCCGATTTCAAATCTGTTTGCAGAGTCGAATTTTGCGTAAAATTCTAGACTAAAAAGATGTATCGCATGTATAAAAAAATTTATAAGAACGCTCAAAAGTCGCTACAGGTAAGAAATATTAAAATTGGGGTAGCTCTCTTGGGGGTGATGCAATCTAAAAAATTCCTAAAGATTCGGGTAGCTGAGAAAATTCTAATATTAATTGATACCAAACAAGGTAGGATTATCTCGAAAGATGCAATGGCTAAACGAAGAAAACTATTTGTTAGGTTTGCTTATAGAGCAAAGAGCAAAATTTAGAGGTTCCGGACTTTAAAGGGGTATAACTTTGCAGGGCGTGGTCCTATTTTAAATCTATTTGCAGATTCGGATTCTGCATAAAATTTTAGACTAACAAGATGTATCGCATGTATAAAAAAATTTATAAGAACGCTCAAAAGTCGCTACAGGTAAGAAATCTTAAAATGAGGGTAGCTCCCTGGGGGATGGTGCAATCTGAAAAATTTCTAGAGATTTAGGTAGCTGAGAAATTTCTAATATTAATTGATACCAAACAAGATAGGTTTATCTCGTGGATGGAAATGTGGATAAAGATTTATCTCGCGGGTGGAAAGAATGCGGGTGTGATGTAATCAAAATGGTGGGGAAAAAATTCCACAAGGAGTTCCACAGGGAGAGAGCAGGAGAAGATTCCTAAAAAATAAGACTTTATAGTGCGAATTTACATGTAAATTTGGTCCAGATGTGGGTGCAAATGAGGATGCTGGTGCAAATGAGGGCCCAGGAGCCCCAATTATACTCTACTAACCCCTACAATTGGAACACCTGGAATTAGACAACCTCAACCACGCCATGAAACTCATGGAAGATTACAAAAAACACCTGAACGAGATCAAGACGGCCAAAGTGCACTAGGATAATATTAGTGTATGGACAATTATATTGATTATATTGACTATTTTATTGATCATTTATGTAACTTACAAAATGTGTATTAGATATAAATATAATAAAGGAAACAGTTTTAGATTTATGGAAACTAAATAAACGAATGTACCTCTAGAAAATATGAATTTTAAATGAGATTAAACGAATTTATTTTAATTAAAAATCAAGAAGGTAAAAACCCTTAATTTTTAATGTACGTCGGGAGGAGTTAGGTAATCCCCCATTTGATATATATAAAAGAAATTAATATTAAGAAGTTATTAGAAATATTAGGAAATGTGCAACAATGTAATTAAAAGACATTTTATTCAGTTTATTAACGTTTATGGGAACGGAAGCGCTACAAAGTAGCACACGGATAAGTGACACTGCAGATGTCAGGTCACAGACGGTCGTAGGAAGTTACGTACCGAGATTACGCAGAAGTAAGCTCGCAACAAAGTAGTTATGAATAGATTTAAGATAGCAACTATGTATCATGAATAGAATCAAGTGTAAGCAGACAATAGGTCTGCAAGTTCCCACAGAACTGTGAGGAGGTAGGGAGATTATAAAAGGCCCGGGAGCTCCACTCGCAGTCAGTACATCAAACGTTCAGCTTTCATATTGCAGTTCGTAGATAGCTCATATTGCACAATTAATTAATGTATTTCGACTTAGACTAATTATTCAAGTTTGTCAAAATTCTAATTAATTTCTATATAATGAAAAAATAAATTTGTTAAAGTTCAAAGAGTCTTTTTAAAAAGGACCGCTCAAAGCCACGAACCTTAACTCGCGTAACACCTAAAGGTTTTAAGGTTAATGCTGAAACGTGACTTGTAAGGATAGCCTAACGTTGTGTGGATGCAGAAAAGTATACATGTATCTTTTAAATAATATCAAAAAAGCAACTTTGAGTGTTAAAACTGTAGCTACATCGTAGAGCTGCAGCATTGCTGTCCCAAAAAATGTTCAATAGCAATTAGACTTTCTAATACTACTCGCCGGTGTCTACTTTCAGAATTTACTATTTTCATATTTTCTGTATTTCTGGTTTTTTTTACATTTCAGGCTTGTTTACAACTCGATCCAATGTTATTTGAATCCAAATTAATTAGAGGTTTCTCATTCTTACATTGTAACCATTATTTGTTAATGCTGTATTATTTAAAGAAATGCAACTAAAACAGAATAATATATCTTTTGTACAAAAATATACTAACCCAGTACGATCAGCAATTCTTCCATTACATAAAAAACGCTAGTAAAACTTCACCGAAAATCTCTTGCCGCTTTACTTGGTGAGAAAATAAAATTATGACCAAGCCTTTGAATTGGATCTTTTAATGCAAGTTCTTGTATCACTCTATTACCGATTTTTACCGGGCATTTGCTAGGGTCTTCTAAAGTTTGTTACGGTATTCCGTGCAAACAAGAAGGGAAGCAGCAAAGTAAGTAGAAAAAATTGTCTACACCGAATACCGTAACAAAACAAAGACAGAATGGTAGAATCGAACTCCAAAACAATTAGAGTTCGGGCTAGCTCAATAACGTAGTAGAGTGGGGTGGGTGATGTAGAAAGAAAAAAATTGGAAACCTTGGTAAAAATACTATATTACCAACATACAGTTCCAAAAGAATATTTACAAACGTCAAAACCACATTTACGTAATTGTTCGGTATAACGTGATGTACAGTGTGTCCCAAATTTGATGTATTAAATGGGTAACTTAGTTGTTATTAAAGATACAATAAAACTGTGTGCGCAGTCATGGGCCAACTTTTTGAGATCAATTCAATGGTGAAATCTCAAATGAGCGATCTTCTTTTGTTTTCGAGTTATAGCCAAAAATTGATATTTTTTACAATTCTATTAATTCTCATAACTCGTTTGTTTGCAAAAATATCCAAAAATACTGTAGAAGTCTTTTATACGGTTTTTTACGTAGAATACAGTGGCGTACGCAAATATTTAATATTTATAATACTTTTGAGGTTATAATATAAACTTGCATTTTTTTAAATGGAAACCACAATTGGTTGGCACTTTATTTAAAAGCTCTTTTTGACATCTTTTCAAAAATATATAGTTTAATATAATTATCTTTTCAAATGGCCGAATTATTCCATGTTTTTGGTATAATAAAATAATTCATTATATTGGTAATAAATAGTTGGCCTCGAAACAAAAGGTAAACAAAAAACGACAATTGTTTGTATAACAAACGTCAACGAGCTTCATTCATATCTATTGCACATGCAATAAATTGTATTGTTAGTTTGTAAGTGAAGCATCAGTCTGTTACTAAATGACAAAATTTGAAAATTACGAAAAATACGATATGCTAGTTGCATTTATTGAGTCTGCGAGAATTCCTCTATCAGCAAAAACTTTATATTTTAACAGGTAATTGTGTAACTAATAGCAAATAATATTACTATGTCGTTTGTAAATAATACAGGTATTCTGAAAGACAACAACCTAATATTAACATGTTTAAAAGATAGATAGTAATTTACAACAGTTTGGCTGCTTTGAAAACCTAGAACGAAACAGTATGCAGTTTTTAATCAAGAGCAAACTACTGTTTCAACCATAGCATGTGTGGAAACAAACCCAAGAACATCATATAGGAAAATTGAAAGGGAAATGGGTGTTTCTAAATCAGCAGCTTCAAGAATATTGAAGCGTAATAAATATCGACCCTATAAAAATAAAATTATACATAGTTTGTTTACCGACGATTTTCAAAAAAGAAGGCGATTTTGTCAATAGTATCTTCGTAAATGTGCTGCTACTAACAATTTTGGAAATAACATTATATGGTGTGATGAAACACTTGCTGGTCGAATGAAAATACCTATCAAACATACGAGGCGTCAACAAAGCCGTTATGGTTTGAATATTTGTTGCTACATTGTTGGTGGCAAATTTCAATACCATATTTTTGAAAACAATCATTCAGCTTGTCGCTATATTGAAATTTTGTATACCAACTTGCACAAATTACTGAAGCACATGCCTCTCGAAAAAAGACAAAAGTGTGGTTCCAACAAGATGGTGCACTCCACACAACGCTATAATTACTCGTGATTATTTAAATAGAGAATATCTCAATAAATGGATGGGTACGTTTGGACCTGTTCAGTGGCCGCCTAGATCACCTGACTTGTCAATATTGGACTACTTCTTATGGAATTTTTTGAAAGAGGAAATCTATAAAACCCAGAACCATAGTATTGAAGAGTTGCGGAATTCAATTGAAGCAGTATTTCGTAAAGTTAAGGCGGTTTATTTATTAAATTCTATTAAGTCTTTAATAAAACGATGCGAACTTTGTTTAAGAGAGAATAGATGCCAGTTTGAACAATATCTCTGAATTATCAGTAAATAAAACTATTGTAGTATTCCCATCTGTGTGAGGGTGTGTGTAGGTGAGGGTGTGTGTGGTTGTGTGCGCATGCGTGCGTGAATGCGTGGGCGCGTGCTTGTGTGTGTGTATGTGTGTGTGTTTGTGAGGGTATGAGGTGTGTGAGTATGTGTGTATTTGTGTATCCATATATGGATTATAGACTGTTTAAATGTGGATAGGAAAGTATAATTTTCAATTTAAGATGTAGTTATATTAATTTTTGTAATATATGTAGTTATGATATTGTATTCTTCTAGCTTTCAAACTTTGTTGTTTAGAGTGGTGTGGTACAATAATAAACTCTTGCTTTGTGTTTACCTTTTGTTTCGCGGCCAACTATAAATTACCAATACAATAAATTATTTTATTATACCAAAAACATGGAATAAATCGGCCATTTGAAAAAATAATTATACTGAACTATATATTTTTGAAAAGCTGTCAAAAAGAACTTTTAAATAGAGCGGCAACCGATTAAGGTTTCCATTTAAAAAAATGCAAGTTTATATTATAACCTCAAAAGTATTATAAATATTAAATATTTGCGTACGCCACTGTATTCTACGTAAAAAACGGTATAAAAGACTTCTACAGTATTTTTGGATATTTTTGCAAACAAACGAGTTATGAGAATTAATAGAATTGTAAAAAATATCAATTTTTGGCTATAACTCGAAAACAAAAGAAGATCGCTTATTTGTGATTTCACCATTGAATTGATCTCAAAAAATTGGCCCATGACTGCGCACACAATTTTATTGTATCTTTAATAACAACTAAGTTACCCATTTAATACATCCAATTTGGGACACACTGTACATAAAGCGTCAATTTACATATAGTATATTATAAATTTAAGCATTTTAAAATATTGAGAATAAAAATCTTATTGTCTAAATGCAAGAATACATACAACGTGTTCCATCCCTAAATATGTACAAGAGCATCTACTTTGGCAACTGCACCTCGTAAAATTCAAGAACGTGACATAAAAATTTTAAATAGCAAAAGTTGTTGACGATAACATTAATTTACACTGAAAGGTAAACAGGTAAACTTTAAGAATAATGTACATAACCATTTTTGCCGTGAGTGTGCATTTGGTAACGTATAGTCTGCAATTTATTGTTTGGTACCATTTTAGGGTAAGGAAATGCGGCTGCGTTTGTCTACGGCTGGGTGCTGTAACCAACAACCTAACTATACTAGCACAAAACGCACTTTAAAAGCGCGACATTACAATGCTGGAAGGACGTTGTGTAACAGAGGAATCGTATCAGTAAGAGGAGTCGAGTAAGTAAGACAGCTTTTTCAAAGTCGAACTTTTATTTATACAGCTGCGAGAACGACGGGGACACGCCACATAAAACTATTTCCAGCAATAGAATGTTAAATACTCTACAAAAGCAAGCAAAAATATATATTCCAGACGACAACCACGAAAACATTCGTAGAATGCAAGCAATAAAGAAAACAAAATACGATAATTAATTCCATAGAATTTCGTTGTTTGAATGGGAAAGCAGAATATATTTTAAAACATCTGAGTGATTATGCAACCAGCCATACGACTAAGAAAAATCAGTTTTAAAAAAGAATAGAGTTTGTATTATTATCGATCCACGCTAGAAATATACCAGAAATAACTTAATTAGAAGAGCGATATTATTATCCATAAAATTTGAGCGAGCTAGAACGCCTGCAAATAACAAAATAGAATTCTACAGTAAACGAGCTGATGACAATCCCATTAAAGTATTTTAATGAGCGAGGAGTTTTAAAAGAACCTATTAAGAAGTGGTTTAACACGTATTCATTAAACTTGTTAAGCTTGTATAATGCGAGAATAACATAAAAAGGGTTTAGATTAGCGTATTTAGGAGGCGCTTAATTACGATAGGTGATAATTAATGCAGGATCGCTCTATTCCAAACAGTTAACGTAGCATGTTTACACTAAGATTTCAGGTATATTACAAGTCAATATGCATAATTTTCTATTATCCACGTTCTGTGAAATAAATTTGCAGAAAAGGTTTGTATTGGAGGATAATTCATTAAAAACATAGATTATTTTTTCCGCCACTGCCACCTCCAAGCCACTATTACCTTCACTATTTGATAAATGGACGTACTTGACATCATCTTTATTTTCGGCCGTCAAGAATTTGTGCAATGCACCACTTTGAAACTTAATTACACGTTTCTTGTGGCTTTTGCTTTCCAATACTCGGGACCCGACAGTTTCCGTCTTTGATCATACATATTAATATTCCAATATTCTAATAGTTTTTATAAATTAATTAATTAAAAATGCACTTTACTGCGAAAACCTAAGAATGAAATTGCTATAACCCCAACTTGGTCGTGTAACTGTCAAAGGCATAGTATATTATCTAATTCATCGGAAGGCTGATATCAGTACTGCCAGAAATAGGGTAAGGGTTCTTTTTTGCTTCTCCTATAAATTTGCCTTGCTTGTCGAACAAACTCATACAACGAAGCCTTTACAAGCCACGTATCTAGAGCAGTTCGAGCAAGTTCGTACAGTCAAGAAGAAAAAATAGCAATGTCTCCTATTTTAATCTACTCACTTCGCTTGTGTTATATTTGTTTGGAAATTACTATGAACTTTTTTCAAGGAACTTAATTATTAATGAATTCGTAATAATTTGTTCGTTGGTAGTTCTCGGACAAAGGTCGTATTGTATGTTATTTGTCTATTGTGTTACGTGCATGTGACATAGCCTACTGACCGTGCTCGATTGGCGAGGGACGGGGTATTATACCAAACAAAAAAATTAAGGAAGACCTGAAATAAAAATAGAAACAAATATACACTCACACATTCATACTTAAAAACAAAACCTACCAAAAAAGAAACCCATAATTAAACAAAATATGTACACAGTAACTCTAGCAAAAAAAACAAAAGATCATTTTTACATGGTGAGCTGCCGCTTTTAGGTTACTCCCTATATTAAGGTTCAACCAAAAATAAAAAACTACGCGAAAGTTCCCCTCTAAAACGAACAGCTCTAATTCAGCAAAGTAAATCTAAAACTAAATCTATATATAAGAATGGCAACAAAATTTTCAACGGCGTCAGCAAGTCGTTAACTCATTTTCACTTCCTCAATTAGTATATATTTTTTTAGTTATGTGAAACCGAACAGTAATGCCTCAGAATAACGGCAATAAATCCCAAAATAGTTCACTAATTTTTGTATAGATTTGGCAATGCATGTATTGGCATAACCAACTCCCACTAAATATGGCCCCCCAACGTAATTAGGGTAGACAAAAACAACACACCATGAAGTTCCTGACGTCGGGGTTGAGTCAGTAGCTGGTCCACAGCAACGGATAGGTGGCCTATACCCATAAAGAACGCCTTTGGCCTCCCATTACAACCAGGGACGGCCCTTTGTCGTGACTTTAAGGCCACCGAAAGAAAGCTAGAGCAATTACAAGTAACGATTAATTTATTGTTGTGAAACGTATCATTTTATAAAAACCCTAAATACGCACCACGCTGTAGGGCGTGCTCGAAGTGTTTATAATGAACGAAACGAAGCAAATCAGAATAGGATTTTGTCGTCTTGTAAGTTGAACAACAAGTGAATATTCATTTTGTTTCACCAAGAACCAGAGCTCACAGTAATATCGTTGTTAAGGCTTCAAAACTGGAAAACCCGAGTCTATTGAAATAGCACGCGGCTTTAATTCAACGAACTCCTTAAATGGGAAACATAAAAATTAATTATCGGATACTTGGAACAACGTTATCGCATAACTAATTATTGCGTAAATTTTACGTTAAGAAATTCTGAGAAAGAGTATTGATTATTAAGTAGCGGAAGGGTTTAACTATACAAATCGAATTTATACAGCAGATAAATGAATTGACACGGGCCAGGGGTATTTTAAATTTACAGAATTAATTTTCGTTGTAGAAGTAAAAGGGGTTTGAGTTGAAAATGATTAGAATTAATTTGCGTTGAAAATAAACGTAACAAATTCGAAGTGTCAGATTACCTGGCTCTGGTTCTTTTCAAGGGACAAGGAGTCCATGTACTATTTACTACAATAGGTAATAGGTCTACTGTAGGGTAACCGACCTGAGGACTGACCCAAACGCTCTCTCTAAACGGTCCAGTTAGTAAAATAGCAAGGCCATGGACTTCACCCCTATATTTAGTAGCTAAATACAACAAAGAGTGGCAACCCTGGGGAGATATAGCGCTTTAAACGTTCGTACAATTCTTGATAGGTATCCTATTCCATTAGTTGAAGGTTTTGGCAAAAACTGCAAGGCATAACTTTTTCTTTTACAATTGATCTAGCTTGAGATTATCGTCAAAGCCCCGTAGTTGAAAAATACATAAAAAATACTGCTATAATAACGCCTTTTAGTTTATTTCAATTTCTATACATGACATCTGGATTACAAAAGCCACACAAACTTTTCAACAAATCATGAACGAAGCTTTAAGTGGATTAGATTTCTGTTACGGCAACATCGACGACATTCTGGAAGCATCTCAGCCTGAAGAAGAACACAACAAACATTTGGAAATTCTCTTCACCAGATTAAAAGATTACGGCGTGGTTATTAAACCTGCTAAATGCAGTTTTGGGCAAGATGAAGTCAAATTTCTTTGTTACTCCATCACTAACATACTACCAGAAAAAGTCAGCAATATACAGAATTCGACAAAATCTGAGACATAAAAAAACTCAGACGATTCTTAGGCATGTTCAATTATTCCCGACGAATAATACTACGAGCAGTTGACTCGCAAGCTACACTCAATGACTACTAAAAGACAAAATAAAAAGCAACTAACCTATTAATTGGAAAGCGAAGCAAACATGACTTTTGAGAAGTGTTACTCACAGATTCACTTCTAGACACAAAACTATTTCTAGCAACATATGCTTCAGACTTCGCTGTCGGTGGAGTAATTCAACAATGGAACAAACGAAAACAACAATCTTTAGCTTTTTATTCTAAAAAACTAAATAATGCCCAAAAAGAATATTCAGTTTACGATCGAAATCTTTTCGTAATTTACCTAACTGCCAAACAGTTTAAACACATGTTAGAGGGTAGATGTTTAACGATCTGCACAAAGCATAAACCTCTAACCTTCGTTTTCCAACTGAAATTACAAAAATTTACGCCCAGGCAATTTCGATATCTGGATTGCGTAAGCCAATATTTAACACATATCAAACACACTTCGGGAAAAGAACGTGTTGTCTCTGACACTCTCAAGAATGGATAGCATCGACTTCAAACAGCTATTCAATTCCCAGCAAAACGATGAAGAGTTCAAAAGCTCCGAGGAAACAACTCATGTTTGATCTACAAGCTTATACAAATTCCGAACTTTGACTAAAGAATTTTCTGTGACATTTTAACACCGAAAGCTCTGCCATTTGTAACAAAAAATTACTAAAAGATACTTTCGCAAGCATTCACAACTTAGCACACCCAGGAGTAAAGGCAACCACAAAGCATCTGGACACGAAGTTCTATCCAATGTCAAAGAGCCAAAGTCTCACGACATGTGAACATAGAAACACAAAATTTCAAACCACATCTTCAAGATATGAGCATGTCCATATTGACATTGTTGGACTATTACTTGTTTTAGAAGAACGTCAATACATATTCACGTGCATAAACCGCTTTACAAGAAGGCCAGATGCAATACCTCTGCAAAACATTAGAACTGATACATTAGTCAGAGCATTCATAGAACAATGTATTGCACGCTTTGGCGCACCATTCAGAGTTACAATAGATCAAGGCTGTCAGTTTGCATTGCAACTATCCAAACAATTAGAAACATTGATCGGATTCACAAGAATCCGTACAATAGCATATTGCACACTGTCCAATATCATGTAGAACGATTTCACTGATAATTGAAAATTGCATTAATTCGCAGCGAGACAAGGACATGAACAGAAGCATTATCTTTGGTTCTATTCGGAATCAGAAATGCTTGAAAAGAGGAATTAAACGTTATAGTAGGAGATTTATTATTGTGCAAAATGCCACACCTACCAGGAAAATTCTTGAGTAGTTCAAGCAAGCTAGCGGTGCAAACAGATCCTAAGCCACTTGTAAACCGGCTGTATTACCACTTTTAACGACTACTACCAATCCAAGACACCAAGTATAGCCGAAAACAGACATTTATATTTAAAGAATCAAAAAGTTCAAGCAACATTTACCTACACTATGGAGGTAACAAACATTACAAAAAAGGTCACCATCGACACATAGTGCCAGAAACAACCGTTTTAATTAACAGGGTCAAACCAGCATACATTGTGAACAAACCCTTAGAAACAGTTAACACGAATCTAGAACAACCAACTTGTATTTCTCCAACGACATTTTCCAAAGAAATGTATCACATTTATCGTGACTAACGCAGTCACTATACAGAGAGTTCGTAGAAATACACCCAACCATGCTCCTAACTAATTTACCAATAACCACGCAGCATACAAATAAATAACATGCACATATAAAACACCGCTCAAAAAATAATGTACTCATCCGACACTAATTGAAATACAAATAAAAACATTGAAACGTACATTACACACAAACCTCGGTATAAAAGAAGCTCCATACCCTAGAGTAAATCATTTCTTATTATTTTCTTTTTAAGAAGAGGAACGTAAGAATAGTGCAAAACGGAAGTCACCAGGCTTCTCGTGCATTAAGGGTTTTTTCAAATTATCTCATTTTAACTACTAAATCTAAAAAGATAAAATGAAGCAAACTCTCACAACACTATGGACATGATCCCGCCTAAACAAGGATCGATCCACCTTAGAAGCCATCACTATATCCGGACCACCTCCTAGAGCATGTGACGTCAATGAGCATGCCAGGATTGGGAACATTTCGCCACCAGCTCACTTCAATTTCTATTAACCAACATAGCCTCCTGTACGCCAGCCTTACATTTGATTTTCTAATGCTCCACCCGAATGTACTACATTGGCCAAGAAGCGAGTTTTTTTACCTGGAAATTATGAATTTTGCCAAACCCTTGCTGTTCCAAGCAAGGTAGAAATTTTTAACGTGCGTGACAACGCTCCCACACGGAACCTCCATTTTACCTCTCATCTGAACAAGGGCATATTTTTGTAAAAATGCTCTCCTAACATTTTTCAAACGAACCGTGTCGGAATTCGAACCCAGGACCTAGGGCTTAGTGGTCACACGCTCTGTACGCCAGCCTTACATTTGATTTTTCAATGTACCACCCGAAGGTACTACATTGGCCAGGAAGCGAATTTTTTTTACCTGGAGAATTTGGAATTTTGCCGAACCCTTGCTGTTCCAAGCAAGGTAGGGATCTTTAACGTGATTTGAGTTCTAGTGTTAAAGACATTTTACAATTTACTCACACACACAAAGACTTCTAAATATTTCCTTTGTGCGTTCATGCTTTTAATGTTTTAGGTATAAGTTCATATCAGTATTTTAACTTGCAAATAAATGTTATCTCTGTTGCTGCGAAGCATTAACAAGGTGACCCCAGGCAATCAGAACACCACAAAGCCATCAATGTTTACGTTACCTTGATATTTTTTCTATAGCATAGAGTTGTGGTCATAATCAAAATATTGGCTTTTCTAATTAGCTGAGTAAATTAATTTGATAGTTTATTGCGACCGCATTAGATTCGACTACAGGAACACAAAACTAATTTTTAGATAATTATTAATTAATTTATGATATGCTAGTCACCATATTATGGCAATTACCGTAGTTTTTGGTTTTGGAAGGATGTATACTAAGTATAAACATAGTATATGTAAAGCTGGACTTTCAAATTTAACTTCAGTTGCTTCAGTTGCTCTGTGATCAATTGGTAAGTAATTAATCGCCTCTGGTTACTCTAAAGTGATATTTTTTATGTTGTTACATTAGTAAGAAATTGAGTCAAATTTTTACAACCCTTTCTAATAATAAGGTACTAACTAGACTACATACATATAGGATACCTGTAAATAGGGACTTGTGCATTGAAAATCTAGGCAGGCGAAATAATTATACAGGTCGTCGTCGAGCGCTTACGACCTCCTTATTCAAATTTGTTCAGAATGCGTTAAATTTTTGCTACAAAGATACACATTTAGTGTAAAATAACACACATTTCTTCATGTTTACGTAAGACACTTTATAAAACTTAATGATAGTCATAAGCAAGAAATCTAGATATGTAAACTGCCCTCCTGAGAAAGAAGGCGGTCATTTAGATCGTATTTTTTAAAAAATTTATTGAATTTTTCCAAAAAGCGACTTTTCAGTTCTTTTCATCAAGAAGTTAAGTCAAAAGTCTCTTCTTTGTTACATTGCATGGTGCACCCAATTTGTTTTATTATAGTAAGTGAGCATTTTGATTCGTGCTGCTTCGTAATCCAGAAATAATTATTCGTCGATGGGTGATCTTTTGCTTTTTGTATCCAGGTTCCGAATGGTTTCTTCCATATTATCTATTAATATATTAAAGCTTACTACTGCACCTGATAAAGTTGCCTACTTGTCTCCCCCAAGTCTATCGGAGACTTTCGCAACCTGCTGCAACACCATTGATTACATATTCTGTGTTCAATTCCATCGCGTTGGAACATCAACACTAGCGTTTTAGAAGACTAGATAATTGCTAATTCACGACAGCTTTAAATTTTTCAAAGCTTTTCATTTTTTTAAGCACAAATCTTACGTTATTTATCACATTGTAAGGAACTCGACTTGGTTCTGCAATTGTATCACTAACTTCTTCCTCTTTCGCTTTTTCATTTTCTGCTTCTATTTGCCGGAGTTATCATCTTTACCAAACAACATTTTCAACTTTTAAACGTTTTCTCTAGCGGACCTTGAAGTTTCAGACGTTTTAACAGTTTCTGAACACCAATTACTTTATAATATAATTTAGAATGTTTTCTGAGCGGGCGCTGTAACTTTTTTGCGTATTGTTTATTGTTCCGATTCTTTTGTCACTTTCCTGTGCGTGTACAGATGAGAAAGGACAGGCTGAATTTTTGAAGATATCCTTGGCAGCCAAAATATTGTCCTTTTATTATTTCTTAAGAATGCTTTCTTCTGCGAGGAACAGTATTGTGGATGCCAAGCGGCTATATTAAAAAATTAAGCCTATCCGTTGTCATCCACATACACCCAAAAAACGATATAAAAAATTAAAATTCAAAAGTTACAGTGCCCGTACAGGAGAAAACATTCTTTATAAGACTGATTTCTTCTGTACGGGCGTTGTAACTTTTTATATACTGTTTTTGATCTGATTCTTTTTGTATTGTGTTCCTAGGTCTATAAAGGTGAAAATGGACAGACTAAATTTTTGAAATTTTTTTTATTTTAGTGAGTGTTTTTGCATTTTCTTCCGTGTGGCCGCTGTAACTTTTTTTGTGCATTGTTTATTGTTGCATTGGTAAATTTTCAAAAATTCAGTCAGCCGGTCTATTCTTATCTACACATTCCCAGGAATACGATACAGAAAGAACTAGAACAAAATAAAAAAGTTGTCGTCGAAGCCGACTTCTGCAACTCGTATTTAAAATATTGTTGAGGTGTGGTAAAAACTCGGATAGTTTCAACATAAAAGTGATTTTACTAGCAGTATTATCAACAGTTATTCCAGCAACTTTTACCTATATACGCCATATACTTATAATGTTTTAAAAAACAACTGACCTCTGGCTCGACCCGAATGCCGTTAATTGGCAGGTACAAAATCGGTAACTAAGAAATTCAGATTCCAGCCTTTATCCAAAAGTGCCCAGCTATTTCATGATACGAATTTCCAACTATAGATAACCAGCCATCAATAGTAAATAAAATCTTTGAATCGTTTTCTTAAAGAATTTTTATTACTTCGATTTGCAGTTTTTTGAATCTTATCATGACCATACGTTTAAAGACATTTCTCTTTTGGATTTTAAAGCCTAGGTTAATTGTGTGAAAAACTTCTGTTTTTTTATCACCAAAGAAGCTTAAAAGTAAGTACTTCAAAGAGATCCAGTCCATTATCTGATCATCAACGCTATTTGCAGTGTGAAAACATCAAACAAGGCATTAAACAGATGAGTAACCCGTATTGTGAACTTATTACTAGTACTTAATTAACTTTAATTAGAAATTAGATACACGGTGTAATATAATTTGTCGGCGTGAAGTTAGCAACCTTTCTACAGCAATCACTTTATTTGTATGTCATGTTAGCAGCCAGTTATAGCAGTCGTTATTCTAAAAATCTAAAATATCGATAAATTTAAGGGAAATAATTTGTTGCTATGTAGAGAATAGTATAGAAGTACGTAATCGTTGTAAGGGTTTAACAAATGTTAACCTTACCCCAAGTAGGTAGGCGTAAGCTGGGAATATGTACAGTTGTCGTCGTCCGCCACTACGATTCTCCTCTACACGCTTCCTCTATCCTTTTTTGTCCCACTCGTCATATATGCACGACGCTTTCGGTGTATCCTTTACGCTTAGCTCGTGACAAGTATGAATTTTAACATCCATTACGACTTGCAAAAGAATAGTTAAATTTACAGAAGTTTTGAACATGAGAAATTACGCTGGCAATTATTATTACATCCTTAAAAAACCATAAGGTGTAATTTTTTAATTAGAAGGTTTGGATAGAACATATGAATATGTAGTTTTTATTTAATGCAACTATGCCATTTGTTCAATATTTTATTTTGTTACCAGTTATCCTAACCATAAGCGTAACTATTAATTACTGTTTTGTTTGACCTTACATGTGATTTTCCAATGATCCACCCGAAGGTACTACATTGGCCAGGAGACGAGTTTTTTGTTGCCTGGAAATTTAGAATTTTGCCGAACCCTTGCTGTTCCAGGCAAGGTAGGGATCTTTAACGTGCGTGACAACACTCAAACACGGGACCTCCATTTAACCTCTCATCCGAACGAGGGTGTAATTTTTGTGAAAAATTTTCAAGCAGTCGGTCGTGTCGGGATTTGAACCCAGAACCTTGGGATCTGTTTTGTTTGACCACACAAATATCAAATACACTGTGAATATTTAAGAATTATTGTATCTTTTCAATTTTTTAAAGTTTTTTGGTGTGGGCCATAATAGGGCCTCGTGAAGGCCTGCAAAGAAATTCTGTTTACGCATTTTTATTCACCACATAAGTTACTATGACTGTTGCACAAAGTTATTGAAATGTGTAGGCTGTTAATTAATTAATTATTTAATTAATTAGTCAATTAATAAATTTAATTTCTCTATTGTGTTTTGGAAATGATCTTTAATATTATTAATAATTTTTAATAGTTCATTTAATTAAAATATTTCATGTTCTCCGAAGGTTTTGGCCTTTATCTAAAAGTTTTTATAACATTATTGAAAACTTTTAGAAGCAAATAGTAATTTCTACACGTGACTTACCTTATATTAATATTAAATTTTTTTCTCATGATATATTAATGGAAATACATTTTCAACTGTAGTTATTTATAGCAAAAGAGTTAAAATCGCTGGCTTGTTATGGGATGAATGAGGTGAGATAGATATGCTAATTATAGGGAAGGACCAATTGCTTTTTGTAGCAATACCAATGGCGGTGGAGCGGTTATGTAATAACTAAAAACAACTACAACAACTACTTAAGGAAGGGTATAAATACCTTAAAGCCTGTGCCGCTGTGGGCAATAAAAGTTCACACACAAAAGCTTCGACGGACACCCAATAACACGCACGTTTGGGTGTCGGTGTCGCTTTCAAAAGCTCTCATACAACCGTCTTCTGCAAGGGTTCGAATGCGACTGTCTTCACGCACTTCCACTGTCGGTATATATAATGTTTCACTAAAAACTATAGGATACCCGCACTAAGTATTTATTGTCACCAATTCCAATAAATGTTCGATGATGACGTAACATACCGCCCACCAAATTCATAGAATTTTGAAAAGGAGGGAAGTAGGTTGGGTGAAGGAAATCACATGGGATTTGACCTTGCTAGGAAAACAGGTAACGAAAGATAGGGTGGTACACTACAGCGAGCGATATTACCAACTATGCAAAAATAAAAATATATATGTAAATAAGCAAATATTTAAAAATAATATACTACTATACAGGTAAGAAATGTGTATATACATCTAAACATAAAATAAAATTAAAATACCGGTAGCGGCGCTAGTTTGACCAAAGGTCGTTTTAATGTGCCATGTGAAGTTTTAACTTCAGCGACACGTATACTACCGTCCGCACCTGGAAAGGTATTAATAATACGACCAAACTTCCATTGAAGTGGAGAAAGCTGGTCGTCCTTGATGAGGACAATAGTGTCCTTTTCAACTTGTCGCACACCTACCTTAGAGTGCCATTTAACCTTCTGATTCAGAGTATGTAAGTACTCATGGCTCCAGCGAGCCCAAAAATCTTGGTGGAGTTTTTGCAGGAGTTTCCACCTGCTCTTTAATGATAAAACATTGTTTGAATGGTCCTCATCTGGTGGTGCAGAAAGAGGCTCCATAGTTAGGAAATGACCTGGTGTTAAACAACGCAAGTCATTTGGATCCGAACTCAAAGCGCAGAGTGGCCTTGAATTTAGAACAGATTCAATTTGTGTAAGAACTGTGTAAAGTTCCTCAAAGATAAGTTTTTGTTCGCCGATTACGCGAGCTAGGTGTGTCTTTACCGACTTAACACCGCTTTCCCACAAGCCACCGAAGTGAGGGGCGCTAGGTGGATTAAACGACCACTTTATCTTTTCAGAGGTTACTGCACTATGCAGATAACTCATAAGCTGACGATAGGCACCTACAAAATTAGTACCGCAATCACTAAATATTTGAGAACAGCGTCCTCGCCGTGCTATAAATCGTCGCAAAGCGGCAAGAAACGCGTCTGCCGACAAATCCGAAACAAGTTCAATAAGTGCTGCCTTAGTGGCAAAACAAACAAAAATGCAAATATAGGCCTTAAGAGTTTTAGAGCCTCGCAGGCGGTTAGCCTTTATTAAAAGAGGGCCAGCAAAATCAACACCAACAATACTGAACGGTTTGATTTGGGTAATACGTGCTGCCGGTAGGTCTCCCATAGGAGGAGTTACCAGGACCGGTTTGGTACGAAAAAATCTATGACATGATGATAAATAATTTCGGATTGAATTTTTAATAGAAAGGATCCAGAAATTCTGTTGGATAAGATACGCTGTGGTATTAACACCGGGATGGCAATACCTTTCATGAGTTGACCGAATGATAAGTTCGGTTAATCGGTGCCGCTGAGGCAATAACGCAGAAAACTTTTCGAAATAGGAAAGCGAAGAATGTGTCAAGCGCCCACCTACTCTTAAGATATTTTGTGGATCAACAAATGGAGAGAGTTTTCGCAAGATTTTAGGTAATTTACGGTTTGCCTTGATCGAAGCTATTTCCTTTGAAAATGTAACATTTTGTACATGCCGGACGATAATCATGAGAGCATTGTGTAATTCAATGTCTGTTAAGGGACTCGTATGACGTTGAGACATGGGTTTAGAAAATCTATAAATGTAAGCCACGATGCCTTGGATTTTATATAACGATGAAAAGCGACTTAGTAAAATGTCAATGACGTTTGGATCTGTTTGAGCGACAAATGTTAGGATCTTCTTTTCCGTAGTTACCTCAGCAATTGAGGTTGACAATGTTGGTTGAGGCGGCCACGAGTCACTAGGGTAGTGAAGCCATTCAGGCCCCGCCCACCATAGCGAACATGAAATAACCGCGCTTGGCATTAATCCCCGAGATGCAGGATCAGCGGGATTATGCGAAGATTTAATATAAAACCATCGACTAGGTACAATGATTTCTTGAATGTGGCTAACACGGTTTGCCACAAAAGTTTTCCAACGAAAAGGTGGAGAACGTATCCAAGTGAGAGCGACCGTAGAATCACTCCACGCTGAAACATCGGAGATGTCAATCAAGCCTTGATAAGAACGAATGGTAAAAGAAAGTAAATCGGTTAATAAAACGGCGGCACATAACTCCAAACGTGGAATTGAAATGCGCTTAATTGGAGCTACTTTTGTTTTAGCGGTTACAAGTTGTACAGTTATTTCTCCAGTAGTTTGATTTATGAACTGGAAATATACTACCGCTGCATACCCTACCTCGCTAGCATCGCAAAACCCATGCAAATGACAAGTAAAAGGATCCGAAGGGGGTAAACAACGTGGTAACTTTAATGACGATAATAACGGCAATTCTTCTTGATACTGCTGCCATTGAGACGAAATGTCTGCTGGTGGGATGTCATCCCAATTTAAACCTAACATCCACAGATGCTGGATTAGGCGTTTTGCATAATGTGTTAGTGGGGCTAAAAACCCTAATGGATCATATGTTCTGGCAACTTGCGAAAGTATGTTGCGCTTTGTACATATTGGGTTTAATGGTTTAACCCGAAATGAGAAAATATCTTCTGTAGGTGACCATTGAAGACCTAATATTTTTATTGATTCGTCAGAATCGAAATCGAGAGAAGTATATTGGCAAAAATCTGACGGAATGCCTTCCAAAATAGAAACTGAATTAGAACTCCATTTGCGAAGTTCAAACCCAGCCGAATGTAAAAGTCGGATAAGTTGATCTTTAATTTCTCGGGCCGATTGTATAGAATCTCCACCAGCGACGAAATCGTCAATATATAGATTTGACCGTATAGCCTCAGCGGCTAACGGAAACCTTTTGCCTTCGTCAATGGCTAATTGCTGAAGAGTTTTTTAATGCTAGATAAGGCGATGATTTAATACCATAGGTCACTGTATTAAGCTGATAAGTCTGAATGGGTTCTTCTGCGGAGAACCGCCAAACAATTAATTGAAACTTTCGATGTTTTTCGGTAACCAAAATTTGTCGATACATTTGGCGAACATCACAAGTAAAAACGAAACGATGAGAGCGAAATTTAAGTAAGATTGACGAAATGTCATTTTGGAGACTAGGTCCAGCCAATTGAGTGTCATTAAGTGACACGTTGTTTTTAGCCTTTGCAGAAGCGTCAAAACCACACGAATTTTAGAAGTATGACCTTCTTCTTTAAACACAGGGTGATGGGGTAAAAAATAATTATCGTCCCCAACGGGCGGAGAATCGAGTAATGCCATATGACCCGCATCAAGATAGTCCTGCATGAAATTGTTGTATTGGGCGAGTAGCTCCGGTTGAGCATGCAATTTGCGCTCCAACAAAAATAGTCGTTTTTTAGCCATGTCAAAGGATTTATCAAAAACGGGCAAAGTATCGTTGAACGGTAACGCAACAATAAAACAACCGCTAGGGTCACGAGAAAACGTGTTTTCAAAAATCAAATCTACCTTTTCTTCCTCCGGAGAAGTATAAGGCTTGGATGGCAACTCTTCTATCTCCCAAAACCGCCTTAGGGTCTGGTCGATAGGAGCTTCTACAGAAGTAAAAAATGCTTGGACAGTATCAGACTGCAAGCTTTTTGTGGGACCAATAATAGTCCAACCAAAAATTGTATTTATGGCGGCAGGCTGAAGAAATTTGCCATGTATAACTCCGCCATTGATGATGAACGGATAAACATCTGCTCCAAGGAGCATGTCAATAGTTCCTGGAGAGTTCCAGGTCGGGTCTGCAAAGTGCAGGCCGCATAAGTGTTCCCAATTATTAGGAACTTCAACGCTGGGTAATTTGCCAGATATTGACGAAAGCACAAAAGTTGTGACTTCTAGAGATTTTTCAGAGTCTAACATAGAGCGAATGGTGCAGCTGACGGCACCCCTATTGACTGCTGAAGTTGTCTGTCCAAGTCCATAAATCGGAACTTGAGAACGTATGCGTGGAAGCCAAAGTTTGTTCACGCAATCGTCTCGAATAAAGCTAGCTTGGGAGCCAGGATCTAAGAGTACCCTGATCGGTTTGTATCTACCAGACCGGTCTTGAACTTCCACAACAGCAGTGGAGAGTAAGACAGTAACCCCAGTATTTAAATTCGTCTGTGAAGACAAAACATTTACCGGAATAGGAGAGGCTGACTGCGTCCTATTGGCATTTTTATGCATGTGTCTAGCGGTCGATTCAGCTGAACGGCTAGAAGCAGGTTGCGGTTCAAAATGTAGCAAGGTATGATGCGGCTTGGCGCAAGTTCGACAGGAATTATAAGATTTGCATTGCATGGACGCATGGTCTGTTCGTAAGCAATTTAAACAAAGGCGTAAGCGTTTGACAATGTCGAAACGTTCCGTCGGAGTTTTCTTTAGAAACGATTGACATCTATAAATTAAGTGATTGCCTTTGCAAGAAGGACAATGGTGCGAAAATGAATTCTTTGAGTCACTGGAGCTACTTGGTGTATCCAGTGAAACTACGTTAGAAGAAACCTTTGGTTTAAATTGAAACGCTGAGGATTTCTTAGGCACTGATGTGTGAGATGTATGGACAGTCGTCGAATAAGAAACAGGTGCGGTTGAAGAAAAGGTTTCCAACGCTGCACATTGTTGAGTTAAAAAATATCTCAAATCATCGAAATTGGGTATTTGCTTCGGATCCGATTGGAGTTCAAAGCGTTTTCTAGTGAATGGATCGAGTTTTTCTAAGAGACAATCGACCAGAATAAAGTTCCAATGTTCAGTGGGAAACTTTAAGTTAGTTAGAACAGCAAGGTTCTCTGAAAAACAATCAATAAGTGCCCTAAGTTTCTTAGGGTCTTCTGATTTTAAAGGTGGAAAGTCTTTCATAGCTTTCCAATGCAAAGTTGCCAATAAACGCGGATTGCTAAATCTCTCACGCAAGGCATTATATGAAATGATAAAATTATCTCCCGAAATGGGTACCGATTTAATGATTTTCAAAGACTCCCCGCTACAGCAACTGATAAGATAATTTAATTTTTCGATATTGGACAGCAACGCGTTATTATAGACCAGACTGTCAAATAAATCGATGAAAGATGGAAAAATTAAGTTACCTCATTATTAAAATGTGGGAGCTTTAACGGTAACAATTTTGATCCCGTGCTGCTTGGAGCATTTTCAATGATTTGTGGTGCTTTCATTTCTTGCATCGTTTCGAGATGCAGCAGTATGCAATAATAAGCGGAATCTACTTCCTTCCGTAAAGCGTTGTAATTTAATAATTCTGCCTCGTTAGAGGACGCTAAGACATCAACTAAAATTTTATTGAAATTTCTGTAAAGGTCATTTACTCCCCTTGCTTGAATAAGGAACAACGTTTTTAAAGTTGGGTCATTTTGTATAGCGTTACCCAGTTCCCACATTTCCATAATGCGTATTTTAAGCAATTCTAGCTCGGCTACCTGTATTTTCTTCGGAGCCATTCTGAAAGTTATTCTGAAAGGCCTACACTATAAAAATGCTGTAAAAGGGTAACGCTCAGATGTGCGCTGAGAAATATTAAATATTATGGGTTGTTGAAGGCGCCAAAAAAGTAAAATAGCGTATAAACCAATAAATCACGTTTTATGACTATTAGCCTGCAATGTGGTCTTAAGCCACGTAGAAAACCTAACGGTTTGTCAAACAAAGCGTTTAGATAAGATTTACAGCTTAAAAACCCGGGCGGCTTTTACCATCAAAAGATCACAGGAAAGTTTAAACATGTGGCTTAACATATTTGCAAGATGGGTTCAGCTTTACAACTTTATTACCCTGCAAATGTATTCAATATTTTACGTTGTAAACCGACTGAAAGTTGTATGTGAAACTAAAAACGCGCAATGGCTTTTAGTGCAAAGAAAATCCCTTTACCTTTCTTATTTGAGAAGTATTAAGCGAATTATAATTTTCAGGTTGCTTTGTGTTTTATGCCGCTAAACGCTAACCGTCTTCTGCAAGGGTTCGAATGCGACTGTCTTCACGCACTTCCACTGTCGGTATATAATGTTTCACTAAAAACTATAGGATACCCGCACTAAGTATTTATTGTCACCAATTCCAATAAATGTTCGATGATGACGTAACAATCGCTATTTATTAAAAGAAAACAAAACATGTACTGGATCCTAAAGCATTGACTGGGTTCGATTTTGAACTCCTAACTTAAACGATAGTACAAAATTTGTCAAAACTAAATACACAATTTTTTCAGATTCAAAAACAAAAATTCGTAGTCAATCAACTTCAGAAAAATGAAGCTGTTTCTTCTTGTCATTGCCATGAGTTTGCTGTCAATGGTTTATGCAGGCGCTGGTAAGAGCTCGAATAATAAATATTGCTTTTTAAGTTTTGTATGCGCTACACGATTTTAGTTTAGTAAAATAGTAGACCATAATGTTTAAGTAATTAATAAATATAATTTTTATCTTTACTTAAGGAAAGGTTTTGAACGGGTGTAATATTGGTAAAACCTTTACCATCCAAGCAAGTTGCAGGTTTCCTTTATTAAATGCGTATTTAGAGAATAGATGTACTACATTTGTTTTTCCAATGCTCCACCCGAGGGTATTACATTGGCCAGGATGCGAGCTTTTTTACCTGGAAATTTTGAATTTCCGACCCCTTGCTGTTCCAAGCAAGGTTGCGATCTTCAACGTGCGTGACAACACACATACGGGAGCTACATTTTACCTCTCATCCCGGCGTATTCTTGTGAAAAATGCTCGCCTAAATATTTCAAGAGGGCGGTGTCAGGATTCGAATCCGGGACCTCGAACATAGTAATCGCACGCATTCCAACTACGCCACCGAGCCCCAAGAGAATATATACAGTATAATGTTACTTACATTATGTAAAAGCCGCTATACTTGCGGCCTCGTCCCCAATGCTCCACCCGAAGGTACTACAGTGGTTTAAACGCGAAAAAAGAACGTGCTTCAAATAAATCTGAGTTCGAAATTAATTAATCATGAATAAAATGTATAAACTAAAACTAAAGTTGCGGTTAAAATAATGATATCTCTAGCGTTGATTTTGAAATGTGTCTGATGAACAAGGTTCTAAAAGTAAAAGGGGTGGGTTGCGTAAAACCGGATAGCAGCCGCCAGCTCTGCTTACCGGTGCGCCTGAAGGGTCGCCTTAAAACTATCGAAATATAGCTAACTATATTTACCAATGAATTCGAATTTCTAAGCATACGTTAAATTTATTAATAGCGAATCCAGCTATAAATTTTGTCCCTAACGTTCCCTAATTGACTTATGTTCTAATACAAAACTAATCCAGCAGAAAACAACACAATAAAATATATAAATCTACAATAGCTAAAAGCAATACTAAAATTATCAGGTGTACTTACATATGCATTATTTCGGCTAGCGCCATCATACTGAAACGTGCTCGTTAAGAATTAGTTCAAAATATATTTATTAATAGAAATCAATGCTTATTCGAGTACAGCGCCACAATATTTATAAATACGTCGAATATAAATTTCTCCAGGATCCCAGGATCTGGTCGTCTACATACATCTAGTTATCTTTCTGCTATGGGAACATGGGTATGCACTGCAAGTCCTGGTGGGTATGCACTACATGTCCTGGAGAGTCACAATCACTATGACTTTTAAGTCTGGGGGTATGTGCGGTTTGATTCTAGTTTAGATTTTTAGCTTATTTGGTTTAAGTTAATTAGGTTTCCTGATTCAGTTTTGTTATTACTTAACCCTATGTTTGAAATTTTAATATAATACCCGCTGTTTTGTTCCGTGCGTTTAGGTAAGATAGTGATTGATTTACTGTAAATTTCATCGTGCAAGTGTAACCATTTAGGTGTTTTGTTCTTGAGTCTTGTTTTTGTATTCATTTTTTGTTAATTTTGCAAATTAAGTTATATCGTGTCATAAAGTAAATATATGCCAAGTCTTCTAAACCTAACTACATTCTACTCCAAAATTCAAGCACCCATCTCCCCACGGTTTACACTCGTTTCTTAACGTCCAATCTCGCAAACCTTCCTGCAAATTTCTTTAAGGCTACCAAAAATTCCTACTGGTTAGCCACTTTTTGGACTTCTCCAGTCCCTTGGGTCATTTTGGCCCCTCGACAGCGAGTTTTCTGTCCGTCAACCTTCTGTTAGCCATCTGTAGTGGGCAGTCAAGTAACACGTGCTCGACGCTTTCTGCGTCCTCAACGCATTTTCAGCGGTTGTCCTCGGCCAATCCAAATTTTCGCAGATAGATTTTTAGAGCCCTGTGCCCTGTTACTAGCTGCACCATCTTATGCTCGAACTTCACCTTCAACCTATCTCTAGCTTCTATTCTCGGTATGAGTTTGTGTGTCAACCTGTCCATGGCAGCTTTGTTCCACCTCTCTTCCCAACGTTAGATTGGCCTTTCTCACAGTTTTTTCTTAATTACCAACTCGGTACCGAAGAATACAATGTAAGGGACTCCCTTATTGCGGCCTCTTTGGCCAGCTCATCTGCTCTGTCGTTTCTTCGATTTTCGTCATGCGATCAAACCCAAGAAAACTTTAAATCCCGAGACCCAAGTGCCATGTGCGCTTTCCTCTAGATGTTCCCTTGAAGATCAGTTGAGGTATTCATATTTGCCAGATCAGTCAAAAACGATTTATTATCGCTAATGATAGAGTATCCACTTAAGCCCGTGTGGTCGATAGTGTACTCCATAGTTTCTCTTTAAATAATCAACTCGCAGTGAAAGATTGTGCTCCAATCTGCAAGTTTAGTTTGGAATCAGAACACTTCCCTTATACACAACGAACGCCGCTCTTGCCTGCTCATCATCCATTCGTGAGCCTTGAGTATAAACCCTCACCCCCACCGCGTTTTCATCGCGTTCGACAAACTCAGTCCTCTTGACATCGGCGGTATGCCCTAATTCAGAAACAACGATTTTCCTATTAACATCCCTAGTTTAAAGACCAAGATTTTTGACGACTTTCCGTTCTTTCCCTAAAATTACAAATTTCTAATCTCTCTGACGATGAATTCGATTGGGCGAATTCTACTAATCATCAATACCGCTTCTGTGGCAGTGGTCTTGTACGCCCTCGCCGCCTTGAACGCTCTCACATAACAATTTCCAAAATGTGGAACCAGAACATGACACTTGCGGGTCTCGCCTTTCTACTACTCGCGATACAATTTCCACTGGAATTTCAACTTGTGTCAATCGCCGCGAGAAATAACTCTTGACCAATGACATCAGATTTTGCGGACAATCCCTGCGTTCCAATTCCCAAACTAAAGACGAACACCATGCAGCATCAAATGCTCCTGAAATTTTCAAAGCCACAACAACAATGCAATACTTCTTTGCTTTCATCTCCTGCTTGATTTTTTTAACTACAAACTCTAACGCGTCAACACTTGACTTATTCTTCGCAAATTTAAATTGTCGCTTATTGAAACTGCAGTTGTCTCGTACCGTATGCTCTATTCGCGTAGTCATAACTCGATCCAAAGCTTTCCCCAGTACCTGCAGCAAGCTAATTAGACGATAGCTGCCCGGATTTGACGCATTTGCCTTTTTAAGTTTAGCGATAAACATCACGTTCATAACTTTGCAGCAATGTGGAAATGCACCTTTCTTCAAACACAGATTAAACAACTCGGCAAAGACACGCGGGGCCAATAGGCACCTCTCCAAGGCTATGTCTCTGTGCCTACTTAGGGTTTATTCTCCTAAGAGCCCTTACGACCTCGTGATCGAGAATTGCCTTATCGGCGCCTATACTTTACGCCTCGTAACTTCCTGACGTATCTGTTGCGCAACCTCTCATATTCCTCTGAATTATCCGGCAAGAAAAATTTCTCCAACAAAGATTCTGAAGTCGTTTTAAATCCCTCCATATATTCCCCATTATTTTTCTGACGTTGCCGAGCGCAATCTCTGTTGTTTACTTCTCATTACGCGATATGCCGTTCACCAAGATCCTTTTTTAGAGTTACGCGTGCAGAATTCTTTAAATTCTTCGTTCGCTTATTTTATTAGCATCTTATATTTTAGGTTACATTGATTATATTCCACATTTCTGTGTTCTCTTAATTCTCCCGCTGCGTTTTGGTAGCGGCCACTTAAGTTACGGGTTTCCGTTTTCTTAGTGGATAACTCCCGAGTCCACTAAGATACGCCGTCTCTCAATGTTTTCTTCCACGGCATAGAGTGCACCAACGCGTTTACTACAGTTTTTGCGCGAATGTTTCTATTTGAGTTTATTAATTAGTTCGTTTTCGAGCGCGAGGTTGTTTTTGCTGAATTTTGGTTTATACCGCTTTAATTTGCTTTTTAATTAAAAAACCGCGGAATGATAGTTATTTACTCGCATACGCATGCTTCGACTTCAAGATCCCATGTTATTAGTTTGTGATCGGGGAGAGTGACTCGTTCGACCTTAATTTGACTCGTCCGACCTTAATTCCCAATTACAAACATCTTCCAACATATCGTGCGAAACTGCAATGACGCTGATTAAATTACTACTTCTATGCCCCTCAAACGTCTTATAACGGTTCGGAGCGCTCGCAATACAGCGACAACAAGCAAGGAGGGATTTCAAATTGAATTCCAATTTACAAGTAAAATCGCTAATGAGGTAAGCAAAGTAAATGCTTATCGGGGCAGTCGGGCAAGCAGCTTCAATGTACTCTGAGCTAACCCAGTACCGTGGCGGGGGGTGGGATAAACCATCAACCAAACCTCTTACCAAAAATGAGCGCCACCTAACTCTAACAGCTGGGCTACGACGGAACTGATATAGGAAATTCCTTACGGTCACAAATAATACCCACGCAGCATACAATCCAGCTAACATACGTTGACACACGGTAATGTAAACCTCATAGCTATTCAATACGTTTACTATACAAGAATAGATCAAGTTAATAACAATAAACACATACACTATAGTTTAATTAATAACTGGACCCACCCACTTGTTATGATGCAACTCTATCGATATATACCACTACATCGATTGACTAATTCGAATTTTACTTTAAAATAAAGTATTAACATAGCCAACAAGGCAACATAAATTTGCAACCAGACGGCAGATTTAAATGAATATAATCCAAATAAGGGGTTGCACTAGGATCCTAGTAGGATAACCCTTAAGTACTGAGGGTATCTGTAATAACACCTGTAATAATAATAATAGGCGGGTCGTTGGCTTAGTTCTACGTACTCTACTAAGTATTGTGAATATGCAATGTTCAACACCCTAAGTTAAAACCTAACCCTATTATAATTGTATGGACACAGCAACCTTAAACTCAATGATATTACAATGTTATTCACTAGCATGCAAAGTCAACCAAACGTTTGCGATGATAAAAAAGATATGGAACGGACTCACCAACTGCTAATGCGTGGAAGGCGAGGTTCCAGCTCAAATGGCGCGTGCAGATGGAACATCGCTACCAGTTATATTCGCATGGGTCTATTGGATCCTCACTTGTAAACAACTTCTCCTTTTAATTACAGATGCCACATCTAGAACTCGAAATTCAACATACAGTTTACAACGGTACTTGAACTTAGAATAGCAGAACGTAGAACGTAGAACAAAAACGTAGAATATAGATCTCGAACTGGAACATAGGACGTAGGACTAGAACTGGAACTAGAACTTGAACATGATGTAGAACTAGAACCCTAATATATCATCTCATAACTTTAGTCAATAAAATCGCTGTTTATTTACCGATCCACAACCGGGTTCAATGCACAACAAACAAAATGTGTAACAGGTGGTTACCAGATAGCAGCCGAGGACTCAACTTTATGAATCGCCGTAATCCCAATTAGGCAATAAAGAAAATTATATAGCACCTCAGAATAATTTCTTTTCAAATTAATTCGCTAAAATCCCTTCAACGAAGGCGGGCATATATACGAACCCAAAGCGTAAATTAAAAGTGTACGATTCGAATTAAATATCATGTGAAGATGAAACCACTAAAGCTGGTTTGCCAACTCGTACCTGATGTGCGCTATCAATATTGAAGTATGTACACTCTAATACGGAAAGAATTAACTATTTAATACACTGCTAAAAAGCGAAAATCGTAGTGAAAATTTCAACCGTAGAGGTCTTTCAAAACCTCATGGGCTGTTGCGCAGAAACCAATTTATGTTATTAACATTAAAGTGCGTCCTAAAAATATTTACAACTCAGCTGTTGCGTATTAAGATTTGTGGTTCACTATTATTGTTTTTGATTATTATTTATGAGATTTCAGCCTTGATTCAACTTCAACCAGTTTTTCAAAACTACTGCAACTCAGTCTAGTTTTTTATTTGTAGGTATAATAAAGGTTTAAATTTAGTTAAAGGAATAATGTTTGGTTTTACAGATTAATTTGTTATTTCTGAGCTTTTAATTTTACAATGAGTTACCACAAGAAAACAGTTCACAGTCAAGGAAGACAAATTATTTATAGTGTGTAAAGTTTATGAGAAAATAATGGAATGCCTGTCATTCCTATGAATAATTTACAAGAACAAATAGCAACAGCAAATGGAGTTGGACTAAACACTGTCGAGCGAATTATTTCAGAAGGAAGAAAATTAATAAGAGAAGTCCTAAATCTAATGCTGACCAATTTGAGGATTGTGGTAGTAATTCTATGATTCTATGAAATATGCATTCTTAAAAAATAATAAGAGGACAGTATTTTGGCTGCCAAGAGTTTAAAAAAATTTAGCCTGTCTATTTTTATCCACACCCGTACAGAAACATGACACACGAATAGAACAATAAACAATACACCAAAAAAGTTACAGGTTCCGCATACAAACATTGTACTTTTATAATTTATATTATGTTGATAAATTACTGGTTATTCAATCCACATAGCATAGCAATCGAGTTAATTCAGAATACGCATCCGGAAATTCAATGCTTTTAGATTTTACTTATATTGTATTGTTCTTTCTTTTTATAGGATACCTCTCGCTTCTTTCATTGCGCATCTCACAGCCCATGAGATTTTGAAAGACCTATAACAGTATGTGAATCATTTGTGTTTTGTGATCCCCTATCGTCCTCTATCGGAGTGCTCCATAATGGAGACTTAGCATTATAATGCCCGCGATTATTACTTTTCGGTTTCGCCCAATTTTCCGGAACACGTTCTCCATTTGAATTATTAATTCTTTGGTTTGTGGGTTTTCGCACTGCAAGTCGACCGGTGGAAGGTACGTGTTTATAACGTAAAAGGTATCAGCCTCAGTGTTTATTACGGCCGCTGTTACTTATTTATCATTATCCTCCCGCATGTCCAATTGTTTATTATTATACCGATATGCGGCCGCTCGCTGTTTGTTTGGAAAACGACTTCCCCTACCCACCTTAAAACCCATTATTTTATGGTTATACAGGTGCGGTTCCTGAATAAACACGATATTGATCTTGTTCTCTGGGAATAGCTTAACGACACTGCAAATCGTCTTTTTATCCTTCCCTAAATTTAATTGGGCGCATTTAATCTTTCTTTTTACAGGGATTGTTTGGGCTTTACAATCTATAGTCGATGTTGCGTGTGATTGCGTTCTTCAGTCATTGCATCGTGGGGTATCTGCTCGACCTAGCGTCGTAGCGCGTGTCAACCTTTGCGCCACCGCTTGTTCTGTCGTTTGCCCTTGCACAAACCACACAGCAGGGGACTGCCTTGCGGTAATTCTTGAATTGGTGCCCGACCTCAACACAGTTACCGCACAACCGTAACTTTTCCCTGCAATCCATCGACCTATGGCCGTACTCGTAGCATCGGTAACACTGCGTCATAGAGAAGTAGTTCCGATCCACACTCTTCGCCGCCTGCGGTTTATAGCTTTAGCTAATAGGCGCCTACCAAGTGTAGGGATCACTTCGAAGACAACGTTGTCGAAGGAATTCCTAGGCCCTTTTCGCTAAACATAAAGCTGTTCCTCAGATGGCCTACCACATTTAAATCGCCAAAACAAGGATTCTGGCTGGCGATCAAACGGACAAGTTCTTCTGCCATCATTTTTGTTTTGAACCGCCGGGAGAACGATCTGTGGACGCCTCTTCTCGATGGTCTTTGCTATGAGCTTCTTGCAGTACCTTCCGATATTGAACTGCAACTTCCTTGCGCCGTCACAACCAGCACACTCAACAACAACACCCTCTCTACGCGTCATTCTAGCTGCAACAACGACAAACCCATCACGAGCATAATCAAACTTCTTTTTAAGTGTTTATCACATCTTCCATCTAGCCCGGCTTGGTGTCCACAGGGACCGCAAACGTCCATGTAACACTTGCAGCTGCTGCTGCGTTTGATGCGTTTACCAGCACCAACGCTCTCTGAACTCTCAACTTCTGCCTTCTTGAAACATCCGTGACCACCGCTGCACCTCCTGATGCGACTCCTGGCTTACCAACATCCACAATGTACAACCTCATTGCCGATTCTCAAAGTGCGGATCTTATCCGCGGCGTTGCCAGTTACCTTCACGTCGTCTACGACAATATTGGTGGACGTCGCCGGCATCTTCCTGCAGATAATAACATACGCCTTTTTTCCCTTAAGCTTCAGGAGTTCGAGCTCGTTGAAATTGGTAGCAGCAGCACTTTCGTTACCGCTAGTTGACCGCTTGCGCTGTCCTCTTGCTATTGAAGGCAATTTCGGCGCTGCAACATCCACGAGGGGCTCAGACTCTCCCGACTCAACGGCGAAGGTTATGTCACCGATATCAAGACCTCATACTAAGTCTTCGACATCACGTCCTTCCCCGTCACCTTCGACCTCTTCCCGACAGTGCCTTGAATCTCTGACTTAACTGACTCCGACCTGTCGCCCCTCTTCCTCCTTGGTTACGGCTAGTTAACTCAGTTTACCACCATGATGTCAAAAAAAGGGCAAAAGAACAACGAACAGAGACCAACTAGAAACCCAGCTAAAAAGAATGTAATCATCACAACGCTCAAATGATGCAAAGATAAAATAAACCACTAAACAATGTCACAAATTAGAGCGATGTCAAGAAATAAAATCGTTAGCCCAATAAAAGTACCTTGATTACTTATAAAATGAACCGCAAACAGCCCTGTATTTGTTTATTTATTCTAACTTCAAACCTCCAACACAAATTTTAAAATTTAAACAAGCAAATCCACTTTAAGAAATCAAATTTATAAAATCCTAGATTCTGGTTGGTTCGTTCAAATTTAACTATTCAAACGAAGGAGTAGAAATCTCGTTAATGGATTGCGGCACCGGATACCACTAATTGCATGTTTACTCGGTTGCTGGTACAAGGTTGTACTATTACACCACTAATTATACTAGAAGTTCGATTTGAAGAACGTTGAAAAAGTTCTGGATTATAAGTAAAAGTAAATTATGAAAGAAAGTGCAGGATGATTGAGGCAGTTTTAGGATCATTATTTTCTGTTATTTTAAGTTCTTATTCAAATGTTTAGTTGTTCAGAAAGGGAAGCTTCAAATACATTTTTATACTACATAAGCTCAAGATTGGACCCGCAGGAGATCTAGACCACTGTATCTTTTTGTGTGTCCAATTGTGAATTGCTTTTTTAATTTAGTTTATTTTTACATACTTTTTGTTACTCGCAAACAAAATATAATTTTGTTTTAGATGTTGGTGAGAGCTGCATTAAATCGGGTGCTGCTGTTCCAAACACAGTGTGTGCAGCATTTTGCATGAAAGAAGCGGAAAGTGGAGATTGTGGCGTTGGTTTGAAATGTTGTGCACTAGTAGAATTTAATTTCAAATAACGTCAATATGCCTTGCATGTGTATTTGTCCACATAAGGATAAGCTTTAAAAGTTAATTTCTAAGAGCTTAATTATTTCTGTGTCTTACCAATAAAGTGTTTATTGCAAACTAGGTAAATTTTGATTTAAATTATATTAAGCTAACATTAAATACCTTGGCATCATCAGATTAAAAGAACAGTTTTCTTATACATTTTAATATGGAATGGTTTAAGGTTCGCGCTGCTCAATTTTTATAAATGTACGGGTTATTCACCCAAAAGCTTAATTTATTCCATTATATACATGAATATCTAAGCTCACCGTTTAATGGACCTTTTAAAGCTTACTTATACCAAACGATTCATTTTGTATTTTTAATTCCAACATGGATCGTTCGTGACGTCACATATTATTAACATTGTTATTATCTGCCTCGCACCATATGAATACTTTACATACTGTGCCACCAGGCAAACATAGGACTTGGGAGGTGTGTCTATGCACTGCCTGCTAAGAAGTACACTCAAAGTAGAAAGCTTTTAATTGTCAAATTGAAATATTTGTAAGGTTGGGCGGTGGTTAAATCACTGAATCTTCAATAAATATTTTTACATAATTATTTACCTTATATAGAAAGCCAAAAAGCAGTAATTTTGAAAAAACCTGTTGAATAAAAAGGAATCAAACGAAGGAATGATGAAAAATTAAAATAAATTACTAAAAAGAGCTCTACAACTGTCAAATATCAAAGTACAGAACACGTTCGACGGTGGAGTGCGTTCTTACTGCTGCTTTCAGTTGGGACCACGAAAAAAGACCATCTAGCGGGATCATTTCTATTCGTCTGAATAAATATGAATTCCTGAAGTTAAACGACTATCACTTGTATTAATTGAGAAGTTTTATAGAAAAAAGCAATATTGCCAATTCAATTCTATATTTTAAATTCATTTCAATTATAGATAATCAAAAAGAAACAAGCGTGTTAAAAACAACGAAAGTAGGGTTATAGTCACATATACCAGGACACATTATTCTTACTTCCGGGAATGCAATTAGTCCTTTAAATTATTAAACGACGTTAAAACCCATAACATAGCGACTGTAAAAGCCTACGGCACTAGAATGTATAATAAAATAAATGCACACAAATGAAAAAGAGTAGTTAGGCCTTAGAATGCATATACGGAACACGCCATGGAATTTTGAATTTGCTTAAAAATGCTTTGCTCCCGCAGTGTACTTTGAAACAAATCGCTTTCTGATTGGTTCCATATGTTGCTGCTGGAAATTAGTTCACATATTTTCCGGGTCCTATGTTTGCTTAGTAGCACTGTAGTAGAGATATGCTTATTTTCAGCAGATGCTTCATCTTTACTTGTATATAGAAGAAATATAACAATTTATTAGCATATTATACACATACACAAATAGCACTTGTTACGATATACATCACAAAAGGAAAATATAGAATGCATAAAAACAATAATTAACAATATTATAAATTTGCAAGGAACGATTGAAGTCTGTGCCACAGCGATCTAATTTGCCGACCTATAATTTTACTTGCCGCTCGCTGTTGTCAAAAATTATAAGTCCTAACGCATTTTTGAATAAACTAATTATTACCAGTGTTTTAAAAACTAAAAAACACATATATCTATTACACTTATAATAATATTACCTAGACTAGCGTTGGTAAACTTAAAAAAAGAGTCCAGTACTCAAATAAAAATTATTCATAAACTTTTTTTTTTGCTTTAATTGCCATAAAATCTTTAATTAAGTCAGAATAGTCAAAATTTGGCCCAGTTCATGTTCTATTGAAATGGTTGCTACATCATCCAAAGGTGTTTAGGACGTTGATAACCGCAAGTAGGGTTTTATTAATTTACGTTTTGAAAAAACTTTGTTCTTCTCCACTTCCCACAGTAATTGAAAGCGCCAATAAAACTGTAAGGGTGACAGAGGCGCTAGGTGCAAATTTATTGTTTACTATATATTTTAATACATTAATCGGTGTTGATTTTTTTATTCACGTTCAGTTCATCTTCAAGTTTGTTAACTTCGATGCCTCAGCTATCTCCAACAGTAAGTACTTCTTTAAGCTTTTTAAATTACACGTATAAATTATTTTTTTCATAGATTTTAATTCTGGTATTTTATATTAGAACTCAAAAATCCAAATTATGTTACTTAATTTGTTCGAATCTCTCCTCTAACGATATCTTAGCAATTATAACGGACGTGCGTTAATTGAGCAAATAGTGGGTAACAGAAAACAATTTGTATAATTTAGTTAGTTCAAAGAGCTTTACTACGAAATACCCTGAAAAATTTATGAAAACTTTAGTAGTTTACATTAATAACGTGGCTATTTCAAAAGAATATTAAATTAGGACAAATAAATAAACCGAAAAGCACCTAGTACATTTTTATACGATCAGTTATATAGATCGGGATATTACACGATATGCATTTAAAATTAGAGAAATACATATAGAGCTCGGTAAATAATTCATCATATTTGAACCTATTCAACACGTGTTCAGAAACCCTCAATTATGGATTCAACCTCAATAATTATAAAATCATAAATTTACAACCATACAGAGGTAATGCGTGTTTAACAAATAATACAGCTGTCGAAAGTGTGGTAACACATAACTGCTCATACGCTTCGAAATAACTTTGATCCCGATCTGAGAAGGGTTTAAGTTGTACAATCCCTGAGAACGGACACTGGGGAATGCTCTTGAGGCATTTTAACCCCAAATAATAGTAGTGAGCAGGAGATAGCATCCGAATACATAAGATCGTCTTCAGGAGAGTTCTAAGTAAAATAACTTGCAACCATTGCCGTGCGGTATGGATGGTATTAAAAGTTAGAACTAATTGTAAACAGGTGTCCAAACGCGGGTAATAGCTCGGATATAAATATACCGGTTAAAAACGTGAAAGTGACTTGTGGGGAAACTCTTATTCCACATCACGTTGGAGAAATTAATTTGCCGCAACCAATTCCTTGAAGAGAACAAATAGGTATAGCAGTAAGTTCTTGAATTTTGCTTTCCATTTTATAAACATATGCTGATATTTAATAATTGTGATTGATGGCAAAAAATACAATATGCAAAACTTATTATTAAAAAGGACAATTACGCCAATGCGCGCTTATTTAAGTTCGGTCGAAACATAATTTTTCATATATAAAATCTCATTATGGTACAGACGAAATTAGAATTAGAAAATGAATTACTTGACTTCCTATCATGAATAAATTTTACTTGTTCTTTTTTTAAAATATGCGCATATTTGGCCAAAATAAGGGTAAATCTTAGTATTTTTCTTTTGTTTTCTGTTGTTATTTACTATCATAATCATGTTTGCTAATATAGGTTAGGTGTACAAGATGTGGAGTTTTTGTTTTAATACATGTGTTTAAAATAGGTTAATAGAAAAAAGTAATAAAGGTGTAGGTTAGGCTTTATCAACCTCCAACTGCAATGAAACCTGCTCAAATCGTCTCTCAAAACACACACATTTTGGACAGGTGAATTGGCGTCCAAAGACTTTATTAAACAGAGACATCAAAGATCTGTCCAGATAGGTGTAAGAGTAATACGTTAAAGTATTACAATTTGTATAGCGCTAAAAAATCTGTATTTGATTTTATAGAATCCATCCCTTACCACTGAAAGCTAGCCGGCATCCTATTTGTTGTTACGTCTCTTTGCTTTCGTGAAGTAAAATAATTCAGGTAATTAGCGTTAATTTGCATGTAACGCAATATTGAGCAAAAACAAAATTTGGCTTTGAAATTAGTTTTTAGGTCCAATTTAGTTTAGTCCTTTGATTTTGGCTCATAAAACTAGTCAAACTTTTGCTTTTGAAATTTAAGTCACACGCTTAGAAACTCTGGTTGTCTCTCTGGAAAAATTCCCGTTTTTACCACAACTGCTTTTTCATCGACCTAGAAACTATTAAAGGAAGCATCACTTCGCAGGCTATTTAAATATTTTCACAGTTCTTCTATATAAGCAGCTTCAGGTACCAACTCAATAGTAATATTTTGAAGAATTTCGTTTACAGTATTTATTTGGTTCAAAGTGTCGTGCCAGATAACAAGACAACATAGAAAATTAAATTCACCTCATTTTCCTGCATTTTCCTCTGACCAATGATTACAAACGTTCATTCTTCATAAACTGCAAAGTGTAATTTTCGTAATGCAAAGTATGCTGTTACACTTTAACAAATACATTTTTGCTTGTCAGTGCTTGGCATATTAGTTAAAATGTTTAAAAAATATCTGATAATGAAGATTTTTGTAATTGTGGGAAAAATTATAGTTTTCTACTAGCGAGCTATGGCTATTACTCATTCGGATTACGCCGCAATCCCTTTAGGGCAAGTGGCGCAAACCTTCCGAATGAGTAATGGCTATCATAACTCGCTCGTTGAGTAATATTCTATTATAGCACCATAACTACGAACACACCAGTCTTATTCCACCTGTCGTGGCACACCACAACACAAAGCACTTACAAGTTAATTGCAGTAAAACAATAGATTATACTATACACGACGGAGAGGGATTGATCTCCAAGCTACATCTTATGCGATCATTAAAGTCTAATTTTTACAAACGGAACAATATCTGAATGGGCGATCATCTTCAACTCGTTCTTCCGTACGTGTAACACCCAAAGGTTTTAAGGTTAATACTGAAGCGTGATTTGTAAGGATTCCCAACGTTGTGTGGATGCAGAAAGGTATACACGTATCTTTTAAATAATATCAAAATAGCAACTTTGAGTGTTAAAATTCTAGCTACATCAAGTAGTTGCAGCATTGCTGTCCCAAAAAATGTTCAATAGCAATTAGACTTTCTAATACTACTCGCTGGTGTCTACTTTCAGAATTTATTATTTTCATATTTTCTGTATTTATGGTTTTTTGACATTTCAGGCTTGTTGACAACTTGGTGCAATGCTATTTGAATCCAAATTAATTAGAGGTTTCTCATTCTCACATGTATCCCCAATCGTTGTAACCATTATTTGTTAATGCTGTATTATTTAAAAAATTGCAACTAAAACAAAATAATATATTCCAAAAGAATTAGAGTTCGGGCTAGCTTGAAAGCGTACAATGGGGTGGGTGATATAGAAAGCAAAAATTGGAAACCTCGGTAAAAAAACACTATATTACCAACATACAGTCCCAAAAGAATATTTACAAACGTCAAAACCACATTTACGTAATCGCTCGGTATAACGTGATGTACATAAAGCGTCAACTTACATATAGTACAGTATAAACCTAAACATTTTAAAATATTGAGAATAAAAATCTTATTATCTCAATTCAAGAATACATACAACGTGTTCCATCCTTAAATATGTACAAGAACTGCAGAAATATTACAGTAGCATCTACTTTGACAACTGAACCTCGTAAAATCCAAGAACGTTACATAAAAATTTTAAATAGCAAGTTGTTGACGTTAACATTAATTTACACAGAAAGGTAAACAGTAAAATAGTGTTCTAACGCAAGCTTTAAGAATAATATATATAATCATTCTTGTCATGAGCGTGCATATGGTAATGTTACGAGCTACTAGTAGGCAACTCGTCAAACACACAAGCGCCGTAAGCAATGTATATTCTCCAGCAACCGAGAATGTTCGAGCACATACGATAGAATGCATCATCTATTTAATTCAGGGTATAAATAAGACCGATAATGAAGCACAGAGTTAGTCTATATCAGAATGTCGAATATAAATTATATCGTGTAAAGTTTAATAGTAAGCTTTTGGAAGTCCAAGAGTAAATATAAATTTGTATTATGTGAAAGTGTATATCGTACCGACAGTTTGTAGAATATATAAATAGACAAAATGTAATAAATAAATAGTAGTGTTAGTGTTGTTAATAGGCCTATGGTTGAGAATTTAGTTTAAGAAGATATTAGTGCTTGTAAATTCATTAGTGTGATAGTGCTTCATTGTTAATTGGACTGAAAACATCTATAAATAAGGCATATACTGTTAATTAGGCTTGTGAATCGTGAGTAATAAAGACTTTTATTACTACTTATTTTAAATTAGTGAAACGCGTTAGTAGTAGCCCGCTACACTGGTGTCAGACTGTGTGAGGTATAGTGATTAATTTAAAAGAAAAAACATACAAGTCTAACGACATTTAAATAGTTTGTATAGGCCAGTTACAAGAAGCCAAAGTAAAATGGACGCAGAAACTTTAATGAATTTCCTTAAGGATTTTAAATCCGGTATGGAAGAGAGGACGGCTAAACTAGAAGTGACACTTAGTGAAAATGCTGAGATAGTGGAAGAAAAGTTAAGTGAAAATGCCGAAAAAATAGAAGAAAAGTTGAGTGAAAATGCTGCGAAAATGGAAGTAAAGTTTATTGAAAATGCCGAGAAAATGGAAAGGTTAAGTGAAAATGCTGCCAAAATGGCAGAAAAGTTAAATGAAAGTACAGACACGTTAGAAGATAGATTAATGGAAAGCTCTATTGCATTGAAAGACGATTTCATTCAACAGGTAAAAACAGTTGATCAAAAGTTGGACAGTAAATTGGGAAAAATGGAAGAAGATGCGATGAGGCTGCAAGAACAAGTGATTTCACTAACAACGCGGCCACTTGAATTAGTAAACCAAGTTGTAAATCAGAACATTCCAGAAATAAGAAGCATGGAAGGAAACGAGTCAATACCGTCAAAATTTAAAGTGAAACCACCCACATTCGATGGTAAAACACCTTGGACCACATATTTGAAACAATTTGAAGCTGCTGCAATAGCCAACGGTTGGTGCAACAAAGAGAAGGTTATCTCCTTAATAGTGGCCCTACGTGGGGAAGCTCTTAACATCTTACAAACGATTCCCGATCACTAGCAGAATGATTACGGCCTCTTAACATCGAAGCTTGAGATGAGATATGGAGACGCTCATCTTCAACAGGTTTACCATGCACAAGTTAAGAACCGCTCGCAAAAGACAAATGAAAGCCTGCAAGAATTTGAAGCTGACATTGCCAGATTAGTTAGATTGGCATACCCAACGGCACCAGATAGCTTCCTCGAACAACTAGCTGTTCGAACATTTGTGGATGGCGTTAAAAACTGCGAAATACAGCAAGCGCTAAGATTAGCACAACCAAAAATGTTAGATGACTCACTGACTCATGCGCTTGAATTTGAAGCAGCTAAGCAGACATCAAACAGGGTGAGTCACAAAGTTCGGTCTGTCTTAGAAGAACCTGGTCAATCGCAGAACAGCATAGATGAAATAATCAACCCTGTGTTTGAAAAGCAAAAGGCGGAAAGGCTGGAAAGACAACGACCGCGGAGATGGGGTTTGCGATGCTGGAACTGCGGTGAAGTTGGTCATATACAGAGACGCTGTACTCAACCAAAAAGCAACCGGTTGAGCAGCAGGAAAACTAGAGCAAGTCGACTTAAAGGGGCGAACGTCGACAGCACAACGTAGTGCCCCGGAGATTATCATCCGTGTTGCATCGGCGTTGGGAAGTCTGGACAGCATCTATATTGATGGTAGAATTAATGGTAGAGTTGTCCGATTACTCGTGGATACAGTTGCGACAAGGACTATTGTAAGACCAGATTTGGTTGGTCGTGGAAAGTGGCGGCAAGTGGTGAGAAAATTTCTACTCACGGAGAGACTGCCGTCACGTTAACAATTGGAGACAAACTAATTAATCATCGGCTGAAATTACAGAAGAAGTGATCTTAGGAATGGATCTCATGAGAAAATATGGGTTTCATGTGAACATGAAAGAAAATGTGCTTCGGATAGATGATGATGAGATTCCATTTCAAGGGACGAGTAACCAGACGATGCAAGTTCGAGTGATTTGTGATATGAAATTACCAGAGAAGGCGGAAATGATAGTAATAGGACGCCCGGATGGTATACGCTCCGGGAAAGATAAGTATGCATGATGGAAGCAACTGAATCGGGAATGGGTCAGGAGGGATTACTGATTGGAAGAACACTGGTAAAGTTTGGAAATATGATACCAGTAAGGGTGCTAAACATTAATCCACATACGGTGACCATGAAGAAAGACATGATTGTGGGAAGTTGCATTCCAGTATGCCATATTAAACGTTGCGTTGACGACACAAAAGACAAACCATCCAACGGTTGCTCACAGAAATTGCTGGATATGTTGATACCTTCGTGTCAAGGATTAAATGGCGATCAACTGGGCAAGGTAAAATGACTGATCGGACGATATTGAGGTGTGTTTGCACTGAAGGATGGTGAGGAAGGAAGACCGAATGTTTTGCAACACAAGATCAATACTGGAGATGCGCAACCGATACGACAACATCCCAGGCGGCTTCCTTTGGCAAAACGTAAGGAAGTCGAGCAAATTATCACAGATATGGAAAAACAGGGAGTGATTGAGCCCTCGGATAGTCCATGGGCATCTCCGGTAGTGCTTGTCAAGGAAAAGGATGGGTCGACAAGGTTTTGTGTGGACTACCGGCGGCTAAACAATGTCACAAAGAAAGACAGCTATTCTTTGCCCAGAATTGATGACACGTTGGATATTCTATTCGGATCTAAATGGTTTTTGGCTTTGGACTTGAAAAGCGGACACTGGCAGGTAGGCTTGGAGCCAAACGATAAAGAGAAAACTTCGTTTACAATTGGAACTGGATTATGGCAGTTCAAGGTCATGCCCTTTGGATTATGCAATGCCTCTGCTACTTTTGAACGTTTAATAGAGTCGATGCTGCATGGACTGCCCTGGAAGACATGTTTGGTGTACCTATACGATGTGATAGTGTTAGGCGAGCCTTTTGAAAAACACCTTAACAACCTAGAGGAGATATTCCAAAGATTACGCGGGGCAAACCTTATCTTGAGCTCCAAGAAATGTCACCTATTTGGAAAAGAGGTGTAGTACCTAGGACATATCGTTTCGGAGACCGGAATAAGAGCTGACCCTGACAAGATAAAAACGGTACAAGAGTGGCCTACACCAGTATATATACACCAACTACGCAGTTTTCTAGAATTGTGTACATATTACCGACGTTTTATACTTGGGTTTGCAAACATTGCCAAACCGTTGACAAAATTAACCGAAGATGGACAAGAATATGATTGGAATGGCGACTGCCACAGTGCATTTGAACAAGTGAAACGTCTACTAGTTCCAGCACCAATTTTTAGTTATCCACGGATGGAGGGGAAATTTGTGTTGGATACCGATGCCAGTAACACAGCTATAGGAAGCTTTCTTTTTCAAGTGCAGGACATACAAGAAAAAGTTATTGGGTATTTCAGTATGGTCATGTCGCGGCCAGAATGTAATTATTGTGTGACACGAAGGGAGCTGTTGGCCGTCGTCAAATCCGTAGAGCACTAATTCTTGTTGAAAACAGACCATGCTGCACTAAAATGGTTACTGCAGTTTCGAAATTCTGAAGGGCAAGTTGCAAGGTGGATAGAGCAGCTGCAGGAATATGACTTTGACACAGAACATCGCGTAGGAACTAGCCATCGGAATGCAGACGCTCTGTCAAGAAGACCTTGTCCGGTGGACTGCAATCATTGCTCCAAGATGGAAGAAAAAATAAGTGTCATCCATAGAATGACGGTAACCGATGATACTTGGCATCCCGAAAGTATACGAGAAGACCAGGAGAATGACGCGGAATTGGGACGAATTATCGAGTGGAAAAGTAGAGGACAACGACCAGCTTGGGAAGGAATTAGTATTTCAAGTAGGAGCCTGAAGGGCATACTGGGGACAGTGGGACTCCTAGGTGATTGAAAATAGAATCTTGAAACGACACCTGGAATGTGAAGATGGCACTGAGAGACTTTAAGTGATAGTGCCGAGAAGCAGAGTGCCGGAAGTGTTGCAGCACTTGCATGATTGTATTTCCGGAGAGCACTTTGGCGTGAAAAGAACTCTCAAAAGAGCGAGGGATAGATTCTATTGGGTGAACTGCAAAGAAGATGTGAAGGAGTGGTGCCGGAAATGTGAGTTGTGTGATTCTGGAAATGGCCCGGTTACAAAACGGAAAGCCCCAATGAGACAGTACAATGTGGGGAATACTTTTGAGAGGGTGGCCTTTGATATAGCTGGTCTGTTTCTTGAATCAGAGAAAGGAAATAAATACATCTTGGTTGCAATGGATTATTTTACCAAATGACCGGAAGCGCATGCTATACCTAACCAAGAAGCCGAGATGGTTGCAGATGTACTAATGAGGGAGTTGTTTTGTCACTTTGGAGTTCCGTTGGAATTACACTCCGATCAAGGTCGGAACTTCGAATCAGCGTTGTTTCAGAACGTCTGCAAGCATCTTGGAATTAGGAAAACTAGAACCACGCCACTTCATCCTCAATCGGATGGAATGGTTGAAAGAATGAACAGGACGTTAGGAAAGTACCTAGCCAAGGTTGTCTCTGAACATCAACGATACTGGGACCAATATTTGCATTTGTTCCTACTGGAGTACCGATCTTCGGTACATGACAGCACAGGATACTCTCCCGCTTGCGTGATGTTAGGACGTGAATTGCGGCTACCATGTGATCTTCAGTTTGGATTTAAACCTAAAGAAGAAATCGCAGGTGAAGATTACGTTAGTAAGCTTCGTGAAAGATCAAATAGTGTGTGGTACACGTTGGAGTGTATAAAAAAATCGGGACAGCTCCAGAACGTTTCCCAAAGCGTAAAGCTTAGCAAATGGACTGTAATTGTATGCAATTGGAGATAAGGCGCGAAAAACAGTAACATAGGTCAAACCGTAATTAATGCTTGCTTACCTTGCAATGTTGTTCACCAATTTACTTCCGCGAAGATCGTTGTTGTTTACCGGTCGACGCAACCTGGTCGGGCAGCACCACTTAATGCACTCGCGGTTGTAGTTATTAGGTGTTGAGTCGGTGAAGGACGATACGAGACTCTCATGTTGGTGAAACGAAAAGGATTTATCGCTCCGCCATATGTGTAGCACAACAATAATATACGATAAGGCCATCTATATTGTCAATCGCTGACCTCCAACCGTATGAAGTTTTAACATACTCCCCAACTAAAATGGTAAATTTTGTTGTATACCATGAAATGAATGGGAGAAAAAATGAAAATAGAAATTTTAAAAAAATGTTTAAGTATGTCTAAATTAATCGAGTACTCTGCATTTTGCTTCCTGCATTAAAATATAAAATAAAACATAATATGTAGAGAAAGAAGGAAAAAAATAAAAATTGCATGTTAGAATGCTGAATTAGTTATGGAGGAGGAAGTGGTACCACCTTGTTAATTGGACGGACCGCTTCGCCTGTGGGTGTGTTTAGTTTTACAACTCTTGTTACACCATCTTTACCCGGTAAAAGCTTCGCCACTCTCGCCAAAGGCCAATACGCCGGGGGTGAATCGGGAGTAAAAAAAAGTACTAGATCCCCTTTTTCTATGGTTTTGGAAGGGGTGTTCCACTTAGGTTTTTGCTGTAAGCTGTGCAAGTACCCTATGGACCAGCACTTCCAAAAGCTCTGTACAAGTTGTTGGGACATTTGCCAACGACTAAGCCGATTCGCAGGAACATTTTGTAGGTTCACTTCACACCGCGTAATTAAAGGTCCACCAGAAAAAAAAAGTGGCACTTCTGAGCCCCATATGATTTTATGAACAAATAATCGTTGAATTATAGTCAAAATTAATATAATTCATTAACGGGATCATTAAAATTTATCCGGCTCGAAGTACCCCTTTTTGTGTGGTACACGTTGGAGTGTATAAAAAAATCGGGACAGCTCCAGAACGTTTCCCAAAGCGTAAAGCTTAGCAAATGGACTGTAATTGTATGCAATTGGTGGCAAGGCGCGAAAAACAGTAACATAGGTCAAACCGAAATTAATGCTTGCTTACCTTGCAATGTTGTTCACCTATTTACTACCGCGAAGATAGGTGTTGTTTACCGCAACCTGGTCGGGCAGCACCACTTAATGCACTCGCAGTTGTAGTTATTAGGCGTTGAGTCGGTGAAGGACGATACGAGACTCTCATGTTGGTGAAGCGAAAAGGATTTATCGCTCTGCCATATGTGTAGCACAACAATAATATACGATAAGGCCATCTATATTGTCAATCGCTGACCTCCAACCGTATGAAGTTTTAACAAATAGCATTTACGAAAACGTCCAAAAAAATATCCAGGCAGCAAGCGATCGAATGAAATCACAATATGCACGAGAGCACAAGAAGGTGGTTACCAACTTGGAGATTTAGTGGGGTTGTACAATCCACAAAGAAAGCGAGGATTATTGCCAAAATTACAAATTTAATGGGAAGGCCCGTACAAAGTGTTAAAAATATGTAGTGTACCGGATCAGAAAATCTCCCCGTGGTAAACCCAAAGTGCTACACTTTGACCGTTTAACATCCTATGTTGGCAACAACCAGGAAGACTCGAATAATGAGAATGGTGTTCGACGAGTTATTAATCATGAGCCAAATGTAGATTTTGAGAGTTTTATGGCGGCATATGGTGGTTCCGCTCAGGCGAGATTTGGCGTTGTTGTTGAAAAACAGCAAAACAGCAAAAACAGCGCCAGAAGAGTATTCCCTTGCACATTGCGTAGCTCAAGATCTGGAAATGCCAAGAGGAATAGCTGTTGTTTTCAAGAAAAAGTTTGGATGTGTGGATGAATTAGTACAACAGCAGCCTACTGTAGGAAAAGCTTTGGTTCTTCAGGATAGAAATTGTTATGTCTACTATCTGGTCACCAAAAATTCTTCATGGCAGACCTAGTTATGGATATCTATGGGAGGCTTTGCTGAATCTTAAAGCTCAGATGATGGAAAATGGAGTAACGAGATTAGCGGTGCCCAAGCTAGGCTGTGGACTGGATCGCTTAGATTGGAGAATAGTCCGAAATATGCTAGAAGTAATTTTTCAGGGAACCAACGTCCAGGTTCTTGTTTGTTGCTATCAACCGGTTGCCTACCAAGACCAAGAAAAGAGTGTTGACTGTTATTTCCAACGACGCGGTGGATGCACCAGAGGAGATAGCTGCCGATTCCGTCGTCAGTCATCGAATTGGCGTCAAACTGTATTTATAGTTACTAGACGTAACGGTTTTAAAGAGGGGGTAGTGTTATGAGCTACTAGTAGGCAACCCGTCAAACACACAAGCACCGTAAGCAATGTATATTCTGGAGGAACCGAGAATGTTCGAGCGCACACCAGAGAATGAATCATCTATTTAATTCAAGGTATAAATAAGACCGATGATAAAGTACAGAGTTAGTCTATATCTGAATGTCGAATATAAATTATATCGTGTAAAGTTTAATAGTAAGCTTTTGGAAGTCCAAGAGTAAATATAAATTTGTATTATGTGAAAGTGTATATTGTACCGACAGTTTGTAGAATACATAAATAGACAAAGTGTAATAAATAAATAGTAGTGTTAGTGTTGTTAATAGACCCGTGGTTAAGAATTTAGATTAAGAAGATATTAGTGCTTGTAAATAGCATTAGTGTGATAGGGCTTCATTGTTAATTGGACTGAAAACATCTATAAATAAGGCATATACTGTTAATTAGACTTGTGAATCGTGAGTAATAAAAACTTTTATTACTACCTATTTTAAATTAGTGAAACGCGTTAGTAGTAGCCCGCTACAGTAACGTATAGTCTGCAATTTATTGCGGAATCAACCAAAAAGAAGTGTCTATCTTCCAAAACAACAACACAAATAAGGCAAACAGAAAAATATAATGTACTTGGAGCTATCTTCCCTTTGGCACCATCTCAGGGTGAGGAAATGCGGCTGCATTCGTCTACAGCTGGGTGCTGTAACCAACAACTTAAGTATACTAGAACAAAACGAATTTTAAAAGCGCGGCTTTACAATGCTCAAAGAACGTTGTATAACAGAGGAGTCGTATCTGTAAGATGAGTCGAATAAGTGATAGAGCTTTTTCAAAGTAAAACTTATATTTATACAACTTCGAGAACGACGGGGGGCACGTAACATAAAACTATTCCCAGCAATAGAATGTTAAATATTCTACGAAAGTAAGCAAAAATATATATTCCAGACGACAACGACGAAAACATTTGTAGAATGCAAGCAATAAAGAGGGCAAAATACGATAATTAATTCCATAGAATTTCGTTGTTTAATGGGAAAGCAAAATATATTTTAAAACATTTAAGTGATTATGCAACCAGCCATACATCCAAGAAAAATCAGTTGCACATCTTTTATATCAGAATAGAGATTTGCATTATTATCGATCCACGCTAGAAATATACCAGAAATAACTTAATTAGCAGAGCGATATTTTTATTCATCAAATTTGAGCGAGGTTGAACGTCTGCAAGTAACAAAATAGAATTCTATAGTAAACGAGCTGATAAAAGTCCCAAAGTACTTTAATGAGCGAGAACTTTTAAAAAAACCCTATTACAAGTGGTTTAATGCGTAATTTCCATTTGTAATAAGATGTGACATAAAAACCACTGTAATTCATTTAGTAGCAAAGCAGTATTAATTTTTGACTTGTATAAAAATTTTCAACACATTATTATTATTAAATCTTTGGACTTGTGCAAATTATTGAGTTTACGTTTTGTACTTGCTAAAATTATACTTAACATAATTTCCACCTGCATTAAATTGGCATTTCAAAGTTCCAGAATTTTGGCGCATTTTAACAACATTACGAACGAAATTCCTTTAGATATCCTTGGATACCCAACTGCAAAAATTTTTAATCGCAAAATAAGAAATGTACAAACAGTAATCTTTTTTAGATTTGCCGTCCTCCAAATTTGCCGCCCCGGGCAAATGCATTTAATAACGTTAGGTGGTCTGCACTTTTTACCAGACTTACGACTGTAAACTGTCCATCACAACTGTACCTTGAGGAGCTACTGCAGGGACAGGTACGTAACCTTACAAGCACGGAGAGCATTACCAAACATAAGCAAAGGTTGCCCGCAGGACTTTGTATGCGGACCACTATTTTGGAATATTGTAATAAATGAACTCTTGGAAAAACTGGACACTATTGGCGACTTATCGACGATTGCATACACCGAGGACATTTTGCTGGTGGTGCAAGACAATTTCAGAAAGAAAATCGAGCGTAAGATTAACATCGTCCTAACCGAAGCACAAAGTTGGTGCAAAACCAACAAAATGACCATAACACCACAAAAAACTACATACCTTGTGATGATGGGAATCCTGGCAAGGGACCCCACCATCAAACTAGAAAGTGTAAATATAAGTAGAACACAAAACACAAAATATCTGGGCTTATCATTAGACGAAAAACAGGTTTATTTAACACGTATAAACACCGTGTGTGCAAGTGCAACTTCTGCAATATAGAAGATCGCAACGCTGGCCCAAAGGACATACAAAATACCACTTAATTGCGTAAGGCTATATCTCAACAGTATGCTCGTGGCTATGGTATCATATGCCGCGAGCGTCTGGGAACATGGCCTTAACCCAATTAAACCTAGACAAAAAATTAAAAGTACATAACGAAGTGTTTTACTGCAGCTGACGGGGGCTTATGGGACTACCGTATATGATGTACTCCATGAGCTAGTGGGAATTATGCCCTTTGATCTGGTAGTGAAATAGCGAGCTGCAATGTACTATCTCACACACAATGACAACCAATAACTACAACGCATCTTTAACAAAAACCAACTGTCCACGACAAAGACGGAAATAAAGAACTACAAACTTACAGAATGGCAAAGATGTTGGGATCAAAGCCCAATCGGTAAAATGGTATATGCCATAGGTGGGGAACCTGCGGCCTCGAGGCCGCATGCGGCCTCCGCGAGGTTCTTGTGCGGCCCTTTGCCACCTAGTACAAAATGGTAGAGTTCGTTTCAAACAACTATTGTACATCAACGCCATGACAGTTGCGCGAAAAATCCCGCCAAAGACAGTCATATTGTAACATGACGTCAGAATACTAGTCTGAAACGCATGAGCGAGGCTCTGGCCCACAGACCATCTGTTGTGATCTTCAGCAAACTGTAGTTAACAGTGCGTGCTTATAACAGTTACACGGTTTTATTGTATTTCTAGAAAGTATACACTTTGTTAAAGATATTATTTGATATTCGTTTTTTTATCCATCATGTTAAATAGTAAGAGAAGAAAATTAGGTGATGAAAACGGAACAAACGCAAAATGTAACAGAGCAACTTCATACAATTACACAAAATGAAGATGTTTATTTTTCAGTTGCTTTAGATGAAAGCACTGATAAAACAGATTCGGCACAAGTTTTATATTTTATTCGTGCTATAACTAAAGATTTTCAATGTTACGAAGAACTACTTGCGTTGGGTACACTAACTGGAAGAACTCGCGGAGCCGATATTTTCGAAAACTTCAAAGAAGTATGTAATAAATTACAATTGAATGTCAGTAATTTAGTCAGTGTCTGCACGGATGGCGCACCTTCCATCAGAGGCAAAGTAGAAGGATTCGTTGCTTTGTTAAAAAAGGAAAACTTAAACTTGAAAAAATTGATATCATTTCACTGCATTTTGCATCAGCAAAATCTACCATTTTGCAAGACACTTTGGATAGAACCATTGCCATTGTCAACTATATTCGCGTAAATGCAATGCGTCATCGTGAATTTCGGCAGATGCTCTCTTTAGATGAGGAAACGTATAGTGTTGACTTACCATACTTCTGCAAGGTTCGCTGGCTATCAACAGGTCAGGTTTTGATAAAAGTTTTGTCTTTACGACGACAAATTTTAAACTTTTATCAAGATCAAGGAAAACAATGTGATCTATCAGATGAAGTATTTCTCAGAAACCTTGCATTTTTGTCTGATATGATTACAAAACAAAACAATTTAAATATTTGCCTGCAAGGTGAAACGAGGTATATTTATGAAATGTGGCAAAAGATCCAAGCGTTTAGAAAAAAATTATTATTTTTCAAAACATTGCTTTGTCGATCGGAAATATCTGCACAACACTTCCCGGAGCTAGCTAAAATGTTAAATGAGCAGAACTGTGAAAATAAAATATTCGATGAATATGTAGGTGTCTTGGATTGTTTAATAGAAGAGTATACTAATAGATTTTCTGATTTTGACGAGTACACTCCTGCTATGAAACTGGCATTTGAACCACATTTAATAGATATATCCGAGGTTCCTGCAGAACTACAAATGGAGTTAATTGATTTAGGGGAAGATAGTATCATCAAATCCCTTTTTAACGCTAAAAAGGATCCCATAGAAATCTGGAAAAATGCTGTTGAATATCCATGCCTTCGATAACATGCTCGCCGTTTACTTTCCTGCTTCGGAAGTACTTACTGTTGCAAGACAACATTTTCTCTCATGTCAAAAATAAAAACAAATTTAAGAAAGCAAATTACAGATGCACATTTAGAGGATCAATTAAAACTGTGTGTTACGAAGCTTGATCCAAATATACAATTACTTTCAAACAAAAACAACGCCAAATAAGTCACTAACTTAGTGAATAAAAAAATATTTCTTATTGTATTTTTTTATAATATTTTTATATTATTTTATATGTATATTATATTATATTTAACTATTAAACAAGACCCTACACGCGATGGTTTGGAACGAAAACCTTTTCCCACATTTAAATGCACTCGCAGAAAAAGCCACGGCAATCATCCACCACCGTTATTTTGACGGATAAAGGACACAAACACAACCACCTGAAGAAAGACATAAAAGTACCATCTCTCCTGGAACCGGGGCTCTGCCCCGGAGACCGGAGATCAGTCTCTTAGATTCCAAGAGCTTTGCTTTTGATGACCAGAACCAACAAGGTCAAAGCACCAACCGCGTTGAAACAACCCAACCCTCTTATATGTAGAATTTGCATGCTCCTACATATTAGCATTCCCGCCTCTAACAAATAATAACTAACATTAGTAGTGTAAGGCAATTTTAAGTAGTAGAATAAAGAATTTCTTTTTTTACTAACGCTAAATTTTAAAACTAAACTTACATATACCTGGGGCAAATAATACAACCAACAAATCCTTTCTCGTGAAAGGACCTAGTTTTTAATGTAATAGTATAAGTGTCAAACCTATATAAAATTAGACCAATTTAATCCATCTTTTGGTAACCTGGGCAAACATAAACACAAATTAACATTTCCAACACTTCAAATATATCTGCTAAGCATTCTACTTCGAAGACTAGATTTCCGGCTGCGATAGTCCTAGTACTAGAGGGGGATTGCAGGGCGGATAGGAATAACACACAAAACACACACACACAAACACCTCTCAGACACTGTACAAACACAAACACCTATTCGCACACTTACACAGCCTTTTCAACATCTGGATTACCGGTTGTCGATGGTTTGGACTGAGAAGACAATATCCGTTGGGCGTTCTTCCTTGAAGACAGATATTTCCGGCTGCCTAAGATCCTGGTCCTAAAAAGGGAACTTAACACGGATATCAACACCCCACACACAACACACATACACACACATTCTTACCCACACACATACATACACATACACATAACACATGCCCTCACGCACACACACGCACGCACAACACACACACCTTACTCGCGGTTACTTTCTGGTGAGTCAGGTCTGATTAAGTTTCAAGTAGCGGACTGCTGAAACGTTAGAACAAATAAATAAACAATTAAATACATTAGTAAATACATATAGCTAGATTTGGATAGTTTATGTTGACCCTTTAGGTCGCACTAGTAAGCGGAGCTCGACGGCTGCTATCGGGTATATTACCGATCCCCTTACTTTTTATTCGTGTCATGTTGATTAGACACACTCTAAAGTCACCACAGCACGATGGACCTTCTAAGAAGATACTGCACCCAGTGCTAAACGAGAAAGTTGGTCGACGGAAACCAATGCGTTTCCAATTAAATATTAATGAATAATTTTGCCTGACATGGGGAAAGTAATTCGGGCATAGGAAACGAAAATCTGTGGATAATTCCAGAACTTTGTTGTTTTACTAAAAGAGATACGTACGTCTGATAAATTGTAACAGCGAAACCGGTCACAGGCTTTTCTTTTTGCAAAATAACCAACAATTTACATTTTCGTTCCCTATGCTCGAATTACTTTCCCCATGCCAGGCAAAATTATTCATTACTAACTTTAGTTCTAGTTTATAAATTATATTTAACTATTATTAATTAATTTTGAAGTCAGATTTATATGAAGCACGTAATTATTCACGTTTAAACCCAATATAGTACCTTCGGGTGGAGCATCGGGAACGTAGCCCCAAGTGTAGCGGTTCTCAAATTATACGGTTTCCAAATATTGGCGGCTCCGTGGCTTAGTTGGTTCGAGTGTGACTACTAAGCCCAAGGGTACCGGGTTCGATTCCCCATACGTTCTGCATGAAAAATGTTAGGCGAGCATTTTTCAAAAAAAACGCCCTCATTGAGATTAGAGGTAAAATGTAGGTCCCTCTGTGAGTGTTGTCACGCACGTTAAAGATTCCTACCTTGCTTGGAACAGCAAGGGTTTCGCTAAGTTCAAAATTTCCAAGTAAAAATAATTCGTTTCCTGGCTAGTGTAGTACCTTCGGATGAAACATTCGAATATCAAATGTAGGATGTCCGAACATTCATATACTTATTGGAACCATAAAGGTTGATTCACTCTAGAGGTAACTTCAACATCACGTCAATGACCGGTAGCGTCACCTGAAAATATTGGAAATGCGTTCCATATAGGATGATTCACATTGACAGTCACGTTCATTTCCCGTCAACGTCGCGGATCCTCAAGTTTAGATGATAACGTAGTATAGACGTACCACTTCCTATTTTCTTTTAACTTTAAATATTGTTATATAAAATAATTCAACAATGTCTTTAAGTATATAGTGAATACTAGTGTTTTTTAAAATGGTTAAATGGAAGACAAAAAGCTCATAGAACAAATTCGTCACTATGAAGAACTTTATGATATGAGTAATAAAAAATATAGTGACAGCACTCACAAGAATAAAATTTAAAATACAATAGGAGAATAATTAAATACAACAAGTATACATACGGAAATATTATTTTTCTTCTTTTAAATATTGGTTTTAAAAGTTAGCTTCTTATATTATCGACAATAGAATATAAATGTTTGCAAAAATAGGAAAGAGGAAATCTACTATTGTCTTTTCCATGACAAAGATCCGCTTTCAGGATGCAAAAATACTTTAAAAACATCGTGCACATTAAAGACATCAGCAAGAGCATTTCCGCCTTGATTAGATAGGTCCTTTAAGGTAAGTTCGCCTTCCCAGGATCTAAATGTTAAGAAAGGCGATCGTTATCTTTTATGTATAGTTACATAATATACCAGTAGTTAATTTTATATTATCTACGTTTTCGGGTAGAAAATTAATGCTTATAAAAAAATATTTGAAGTTTGAGTTATGTTTCAAAAACATTGTTACTTACTCGTCTGGTTTGTGATAACCGGTTATTAAAAGGTTACCTTTCTTTATCACAATTTATTGTACACCCAAGATATGGTCTTAATAAATGTTTTCAAGCGAAAAAAAACCTCATCTCCTACAATTACGCGGGGCACTTGAACATGAGTCACAGTTAGCACATGGCATATTTAGCGTATTAGCCTCTAAAGCTTTTCCAAGATTTAAATTTGCAAAAATTCATCCGTCGCTTTTTTATTGAAAGAACCGACATCAATGGCGTTTATAGTTCACGTAGTTCACTAAAGCTAATAGAACTTTAAAAATATCTTTTTATAGTTATAGTGTAGCGATTTACTTTTGGAGGAGGGTTGAAATTATTTCTACAAGTTTGCCTTTAAGGGCTCCTATACAATTTGAAACAATCTAGGTTTTCCAGAATTCATCTGATACCTTTTTCCATTTATCTTTAGTTAGCACTGACATAATTTCGGTAAACAGTACCTGGCGTCGCCGTGGATCAATGTAGTAAGCGTAAGACTACGGATCCCAAGGTCCCGGGTTCAAATCCCGACACGGCCGACTGCTTGAAAAATGACAGGTGAGCATTTTTCACAAAAATTACGCCCTCGTTCGGATGAGAGATTAAATGGAGGTCCCGTGTGTGAGTGTTGTCACGCACGTTAAAGATCCCTACCTTGCCTGGAACGGCAAGGGTTCGGCAAAATTCTAAATTTCCAGGCAACAAAAAACTCGCCTCCTGGCCAATGTAGTACCTACGGGTGGAGCATTGGAAATGTAAATGAACGGTAAACAGTACCTTTAGTATAGACTGACATATCTCTTTAATTATACTAATAATGAACAGTAAAATAACCTGGTCGATAAATGAATGATATTGTTTTTAATATATTACGTATAAAAGTGATAGTACGTTACAAATTTTGATTTGCCCAGAAGGGGCTGGAACTTTGTAACAATTTGAAGGGAGCGGCGCCTAACTTCAGTGGAGAGGGAGTGGGTTCCTATGGAAAAAATTGTGATAAACATAATAAAAACAAACGTGTGGAATGGCCTAAATACAAGAACCACTTACAATAAAAGACATTACTGGTTGTCATAAGTAAGAGGCGCCAAACGGTTTTGTCCCAGCAATCCGTGTGATATTTTCGTTACCCGGAAGACGGTTAATTCAGATAAATCTTTTTGCTTTTGGTTTTCTACAATTTACCATCTCACACTGTACCTTTCTCTACAATACCTTAAAACACACATATTACTTCTTGTTAAATCGAAGAAATTTTTTAAATAAAGCGCCTTTTGCTAATACGAATTTATCACCGTGATGGATGGATATCTTTTCACAATGATCTATTTTTACCTATATTATAAATAACTCCAATAAAATTCCACCTAAGTTTAAACTCTATTAACAATAAATTCCGGAAACATAAATACACGTACATTAACCGTAAAATAATCTAACCTAGTATAACATCCAACTGGCTAGGCATTACTAACAGAAATCTTTAAAAACACATTAATCGATAAATAATACTACCACATCATTGTTCCAGTTTCTAATATTGATCTATACGATATGTGAAATCCCATTTCTTGAAATTCCCTTAGTAACAACACTTAGAGAATAGTGCAATACCAACTTTTTCTTTCCAATTCTAGTGTCCATTATAAATACTAAAATTTCGTTCTTTAACTAACACTAATTCTACAAATAAACTTACATTTACATATTTCTTGATTTTTCAAAATGTTCAAAATTTCTTTCCCGATAACATTATGCTTAAATTTGAACAAAATCAATTCTATCGCTATTTCGTAACCCAACAAAATGATTATTTAAAGAAATCTCCTCTAGCAAATAACTACGATCCATTTACAACTTTCACTTACAATTCCACATGTACATATTTATAAATAAAAAAAGTTTAAACTGTATTCAGCAATAGTTTCCACTTCATTTTTAAATTTAAAGACGCCCAGGAATTCCAATAATTCACCATTTATTTTAGCCGATACATTAGATTACTCTATTTTATCTATTTAAATTCCAACTTTTATTGAAAAGCGAAATCTGTTTATCATTCTGTTATTGAATAATTTCCTTGAGAGTTTCCCGACCGAGGCTAATATAACTTCCACAATACTCACGTGCTTGAGCTTTCTGGCCTACTTATTCAGTAAAGTTCAAAAACAATTCGTCGCTGGTCATTCACATCGACGGACTTACGGTCCATCGTCTATACACCTCCGCTGTTAGTTAACTATCAGTTATTTCTTAATTTCCCAGCTTTTCCAACCTTAGTAGTTATATAATCTTCTCCCTTTTCAAAATTGTGTTCTCGACTTCGTGCGTCTAAACTAATTTTGAAGTCAATGTCATTCTGTGCATGTCAACGTATCCATTCTATGACTGTTGGGCGTATCTCTCATTGTTGCTGTTTCTTGTGTTCGTGTGAATTTTTACAAATAACTTTATTATGCCGGTTATTTTCTGATATTTTCTTGAATTTAATACGAAGCGATGTAAAGTTCCGAGCTATATTACTGTTTGTATATAATGTACTATGTGCTCGACTATTTTAATTCTTTATTCTAATTTAATATCATATTAAAATAGCAACGGTATTAAATGTAAACGGAACGTTAATATGACCTCCCTACACTTCGAAATAAATATACGCCGGTGCTTCTATCAATCAGAACGCTATTTACATGCAACTGCTGGATCTTGAGAACTGTAAAGCAGTAAAGTTTGCCTGTTGATTTCATACCTCCTCCTTTTGTATCTCTTATCTGTGTTCCCTGTTTAATTTTGCAAGCAAACAACGTCTTTGCTACAAAAATCTATACTAAATAGGTTGATCCATCCACGCCTTGTATTACGCAACAAACAATGATTATTGGTTATCTAGATGTCCAACATACCGTAATACAAGGATTCATTACTTGGCGTTATCTTAATTTAATTATCTAGATAGAGAAAAGGTAAGCTTGATTATTAATTAAGTTACCTGCTCATTTTGTAAATGAAATCGATTAAAATGATTGTAAAATTTGTGCAATATTATTATCGTAAAATCCCCTAACTATGGTCTGGGTTTACAAGTATAGTCCAACGGAGTCGTTATAAGATACACATATTTATTTCCGTTAAAAATATACCCCAATGAGCGATTCTTGTAGGAAGTACTACCTTAATGTTCCACCCTCACTTTATGCAACGCAAGAGCTCGGTGCTTATTTGTATAAAGCTGCTACCGGAATTTGCGTGTATAAATACTGCGTATTTTTGCCCTGTGCAAACTTTCATCTTTGCTGTTATCACGGTAAGTGCAATTATATAATCACATGCTTTTAAATATCACCAAATAAGTTCTTTAGATAACACATGCATCAGAATTGAGTTAATGTGATGTTTTATTTATATATTTGTTATCACGTGAAACGTTGCACTTGCATCCCAACATTGGTCCATGTCCATGAGTGGACCAATGTTGGATGTTGCTTTTGTAAAACACGTATTTGAATTTAAATTCCCTTTGGAACTATGTTGTAGGCCAAACTATTTATTTCTGTAATACTTTCGATTCAGATAATGTCCCTTTCAAAATTTGAAAGACCAAAGGTCGGCGGAAGGCCCTACAAACCGTATGCTGATGAAAAATTGCATGTTTGAATGATGTTAAATCACAAAATATGTCGCAACGGGAAACTTCTGTTTTTTATAAAATTCCATGTAGTATAATGATTTTAAAATTAAAGGCCATTAAAACAAATTCTGTTAACCCATCTGGTTGCGAATGTGTATTCGCTAAAGAGGAAGAGGATTCGTTTGTGCAGTATATAATAGTTATGTGCGATTTTGGATTTCCTTTGACGGTTGTTGATTTATTAACTCATATTTTGACAATCTACAAGATGTGCTTGAAGGTGTTGACCCTGGTGCAGTTTGGAATTATGATGAAATAAATTTAGTTGACGATCTTGGGAAAAAATGTTTCAACAATAAGGGGATGCAAATATCCAGAAACCATCAAAAATTCCTCAAAAGCGGCAGTTTCTATTATGATGTTTGGTAATGCTAAAGGAGAACTTTGTCCTCCATATGTAAATTATAAATCAGAAAAAATGTAGGATACTTGGACTGAAAGGGGCCAGAGGGGCCAAAAGTGGGTGATTTGATGCCTCCAGTTTTGAGGACTGGTTTATTACCATTTCTTTTCCTAAAATAAAACGAAATAGTTACTACGATAAAAGCGTAGTATTTGGCGATAACTTAAGTTCCCACCTCAGTTCCCGTGTTTTAAATCTTCGCAAAGAAAATTATATAGCATTTATAGCACTCCCCCCTAACTCAACACATCTGACTCAACCCTCGACATTTTCGTTTTTCGGCCATTTAAAATTCATTGGAGAACAGTCCTGGAGGAGCGGAAAAATAGTCCCACTGGGAGACGAAATCCAACTGTGCCAAAAGATGTATTCTCATCATTGTTAAAACAAGTTTATCATAATATCCTAGAAAATAGTGCCACAAATTTAATATCAGGATTTAGAAAAGCGGGTATTTACCCACTAGATCGAGAACCTGTTTTTTGAGAATTCCAGATAATAATAGGATTTGCTCTAAACCAGATTTAAATTTAGTGAGCAAATCCTTTACAGATTTTTTACAAGCCACTAGGCTTTCAGAAACAACTCAAAATTGTACGGAAAATGAAAAAAATGATTAATATTGCGGCTGGAAAAAGTATAGCCCCAAAAGACATCGTTAGTACAACGAACAAACCAGTTTCTGTAAAAAATGCTTTCAAAAGGGGAAACAAAAAAAAAGCTGAGAATATTGAAAGCGAACCCATCACAGACAATAATGAACAACTTCCAGGGCCATCTGCCATACAGGGAACAAACAAGTAACGGAAGAAAAGAGCAACATTTATTGAAAGTGATTCTGAGGACAGTTTAGTAAATATTTCTTTTGCATCTGACACTGAATCCGAGGACTTACAGAGTTACTATTTAGAACATTCTATAAGACAGACACAACTTAAAGATATAGCCTTAAAAACTGGCGATTATGTTATTCTCGTTTATGATCAAGGATATTGGTCTGGGATGTCGAAAATGTTCTCGATGAAGGGGCATTAGTAAATTGCATGAGAAAAGTGGGCAAGTTATGAAAATGGCTTGATGAAAGGATGTTTTGATATATTATCAGTAAGATGTTATGATAATAATTTCAGCACCCAAACAGTTTTCTTAAACAAGGGCATTGTATTATATTCCAGAATTAGGTACAATGCTAAACTGCTTTTAGTTTGTAATATGTATTAAGAAAGAGTTGCTACCTATACCTATTTGATATTAAATTTTGTATTTTTTTGTGATTTGTATGGTTCAATATTGAGGTTTGTATATCCAAACATGGTCCAATATAACATTTATAAGGTAGAAACGACGCGGACTATAGTTGGGCAACTTGAAGCACAACTATGGTCTACTACAAAAGATACTACCAGTTTTGCTCTAATCAACATTTTTCCATTATTGTAACAAAAGTAGTTTTCTGATATCAACTTTGCTTGGTAACAACATTTATGTTATAATACGTTTATTAACTTACAAGAAAATCAGAAAATTATATAAAAACTGGACCATAGTTAGGGGATTTTACGGTACGCCATCTGTGTGGACAAGCAATTAACTATAGTACCTTTTACCTGTCTAAGTGACAAGTAATACGTTCTCACAGTTCAGAATTGGGCGTTTTCTAAAACAATATTAAAAAGAAGCATTTTGGTATTTCATTGATGTAGTCCGCAAGATTTAAATTTTAACTTCTTATCTCCATTTTTTTAACCGCGATTGCTAGTTAAGATTATTTAAATTATAAAAAATCTGTCACATCGGCATAACTATTGATTTATAGTATTAAAATATCTAAGAAAGCAGCTGTCAAATGCCACAAAACCTTGTCACAAAATTGTAAGTTATATTTTGATTATAAAATGAATTGCATCTTTAAGGATCGACCGCAATTTCCAAAAGCAACTTCTTGTCCACCTTTACGTACTGCAATCACAACACGACCAGCAACCAGAAATCAGTCTGGAAGACATGAGCCACTCAACAGAATTATCAAGGTAGTGGACCGTAATATCTGTACCAAAATTAATGTTATACGTAAATTTTTTAGGAATTTTCTTCAAACGAACTCAAAAAGCCAGAACCACGACGCCATTCTTCCAGGCTTTTACCAGGTGTGTCCGTTCCAAATTCCATAATAAAATCTAATCTAAAAGTTCCCGACACTGAGGCCGATGACAAAAAGCTGATTCGAAAAGAACGGGATGAATATGTTAAAAAGGTTTGCTAAGGGCGTTATAAATTTCGGCTCCGGTTTACCGTTACAGACCACAAGCAGAAACTTCTACATTACTTTAAACAGAGGACTGTTGTGTATAAATCATCAATCAAAACAAATTTTTGCGGGTTTTCAATGATTTTAGCAGAAAATTGCAATTTTATACATGCCTAAATATCAATATAGTTGTAAAACCAAATATGGTTGGTAATAGTAGGTGCCTATGCAAAACTATGTTGAAATCCATTTATCAGGAGCACCAATGTGGAATAATTAGAAACCAACACTTTTAATGATAACAAATTTGACAGTACTACATAACCTCATACAATGATTTGAAATGTTCAGTTTTGAAAGAAATAACCACACCTGATGATTTCCCGGATATTTAAGTTTGGTGCAAGAAAAAGACAAATATTGAGTTTTTTTTTGGAAAAAGAAAAATATACTCTAGAAATAAGCATACTGTGCACTTACAATAACAGAATCTTTATTTGGATTTTCGGCGGTTTCACCAGGTTAGGTTGCTGTTAATAACAGTTTTACTATTTAAAATCATGTCTATTAAAGAGCATCTACTACAGATTTTGATCGGTTTAGATCTCCAGGTTAGGTTAGTAGTTAGTAGCAGGTTATTTATTTAAAGTAATGTCTATTAAAAAGCACCCTCTACAGATCCTCATCGACTTTGATCTCCAGGTTAGGTTAGTAGTTAGTAGCAGGTTATTTATTTAAAGTAACGTTTTTTAAAGAGCACCCGCTACAGATCCTCATCGGCTTAGATCTCCAGGTTAGGTTAGTAGTTAGTAGCAGGCTATTTATTTAAAGTAATGTCTATTAAAGAGCACCTGCTACAAATCCTCATCGGCTTAGATCTCCAGGTTAGGTTAGTAGTTAGTAGCAGGTTATTTATTTAAAGTAATGTCTATTAAAGAGCACCCGCTACAGATCCTCATCGGCTTAGATCTCCAGGTTAGGTTAGTAGTTAGTAGCAGGGTATTTATTTAAAGTAATGTCTATTAAAGAGCACCTGCTACAGATCCTCATCGGCTTACATCTCCAGGTTAGGTTAGTAGTTAGTAGCAGGTTATTTATTTAAAGTAATGTCTATTAAAGAGCACCCGCTACAGATCCTCATCGGCTTAGATCTCCAGGTTAGGTTAGTAGTTAGTAGCAGGGTATTTATTTAAAGTAATGTCTATTAAAGAGCACCTGCTACAGATCCTCATCGGCTTACATCTCCAGGTTAGGTTAGTAGTTAGTAGCAGGTTATTTATTTAAAATAATGTCTATTAAAGAGCACCCGCTACAGATACTCATCGACTTAGATCACCAGGTTAGGTTGCAGTTGAAAGCTTAGTACTAACAAGTTTATGTAAGTGCACCCACGCAGATTCACATGAGCTTACATCTCCTTGTTAGGTTAATACTACTTGCACTAATCATGACCACACCAATACTTAAATTTTTTGAGGATGCTTACGAAATTTTAATCACTGTACCTATATAAATAACTATAGAAACAGCATTTATTTGCAGGCATTGTTATTTAAGATATAACAAAATAAGTGCAATATGTTTTTACTACAGTATGAAATATTAAGTGCAATATATTTTAATTGTAAAATATTAAGTACAATACTAAGTTTTAAGTGCAATATAAATCCTCTATGCATTTAGGACTTGTGGTTGAGCAATTTAGGTATTTATATTTACAAGCATTTCCTTTTACAGTATGTACAAACATCAATACTTAACAGTGGTGATAAAATAATTTACTCGGTGTTTTAGTAGAATTACACGCTGGCTAAAAACACTGCACGAGAAATATCGCTGCACATTTTTTTATAGGGTTCTGCTATAGTTAAGCCGGGTGTTGTAGACTATGAACTTGTTGAAAACACTTCACACGTAGAAATGCACTTGGCACATTATTGAACTGATATTAAGTTATAGTTGTCGATGCTGCAGCAATACACTTGTTTAAAGCACTATGGTTAATTTTAACAATGTTATTTACATGGGGTAGCGTTCCTGAACATGGCTTATAAAATTATTGAAGGTATCCTTAGCCGAACCATTGCCAAAGTGTTGCCTCCACATGAATTCATCTATGTAGTCGTCCAGCATAGGGGAACTTAATACAGATAATCTACGGCAAAATCCTTTTAATCTGCTCCAATAACCTTCAATTTCATTTGTACACACTCCTGTTTGGGGATCTACAAAGTTTCTATGATGATTGACGGTTTCGTGGTTATAACCCATTCTATTTAGACGGCTGTACGCCCGCCACTCATCAGTCCAAATTGTCGAGCCTGGCAAGACATGAGCTACGATGATGGGTATTAAAGTGGTCGCTGTACGGTTTGGTACATGAACGATATAACCAGACTTAGTTACGGTATCATATATGCCTAATATCCAACGCTGCTGCAAAACACGACCTCTGTTGTACTTCCGTCTAGTAATTAAGCTTTCATCGATTTGTACAATGTGGCCTGGCCCCCCCAACTGAAACAAGTCTGGACGTTGTAACAACTTCCAACTACAAATGTCCCGAAAGTAACGATTATGCTGGACCACACTTTTCTTCGTTACTCCTATTAAATTCAATGTAACACCTACGGGTGACTTTATACACCAACACCACATCACTTGGAACAGTGTAATCAAAGAAAGTTGGCATTTTTCAAAAAGGATTTTGAATAAGCTTGTGGTAGTATGGCGTCTCGGGCAGCGGTAAAATTGACCAAGTGGGCGGTTTGGATCCATCACTATTACCATCTGGGCTCGGCATCTTCTATTCTTACAACGTGGATTGCATTGAACCAAACGGAGGGCACGTAGGTCTGCTACTAGCAGGGCATTGTCTCTATCGAAATATCGTATAACACTAGCGATATTAGCGAAGTCCATTTTTAAAAATATAATTAACTCGATTAATTAGTCTTTAAAAAGACTGTTGACAAAATATAAACACACAAATAAAGAGAACAAAACAACTCAAAAATAAGGTAAAACCAATGTAGAAGGGCGAACGATAACAATAATATGGCTGCCGGCTCGATGTAAAATTGCACCATTGATGACGGGAACATCTAATGCGCACGCTCTGTATTATATTCCTCCGCGAAATAGTAGTGAAAATGTTTTACTGAGATTTCATGGGCACGGTAAGTAGTACCGAATTTTTTCTTTTTCGGAATTACTCAAAATTTAGCAAAACCCGCAAAATTTTCTAAGTTTTTATTAAAAACTTCAGTTGTAGGGCATATTTTTCAGTTTTTCGTTTTATTTGGAGTGGTCTGTAACGGTAAACCGGCACCTAAATTTCTTGTAACTTTTTAGTTTGCAGTTGCTTACTGGACTTCAACCACGAAAAAATATTCGTTCTCATATTTTAATTGAAAATGAAGTTAATATGGCTTTAAATAAAATAAGGAGGGATTTACAAAGAAGGTCTGTGGTGAGTACTTTATCCTTTGAATATCAGGTTTTAAATGAAACATTGGTTGCAGCTTAGGAAACCACTAAACGACAAAGAACGTGAAAAGGAGGTTATACCTGTGATCAAAACAAAAGCTAGTAAAATGCATGCAAAAAAAGGTAATTGGTTTTTATGTAGAGTATTAAATATCATAAATCATTATCGTCGTTTGTTATTAGACAGATTCTGCCGTAAATTTAATGCTCGGGTACCCTAGCCAATTTGGTGTCTACTTTAAGCGGTGGTTGTTTACTTTTGCCGCTTAATTTCATTATCCCATGCATTTCAACTTAACAGAACGGCATACAGGTCCTTCAATAAAAAATACTTGTTTTATGACGTTCGTACAAGCTACATTGTTGCTCATTACACACATTACAAAATAGAGAGTTTTTTAGTCGGCAAGCATATTTTATGCTGATAAATTACATAATATTTTGCATTTTATAATAGCAATAGTAATAAGAACCCTTCGAGGATATGTTCGTTTCCAAACAGGTACGGGCATGGCAACTCTGAGGTACCCGGGCTCAGTTGTCTGCTGTCTTACCCTTATCTTCCATTAACACACATCTTATCGAACCAATCCCTTCATCTCCTCCGCCTTCTCCTTTAGATTAAAAATGCATCAAGCCAAGTTGTAAAGCAATCCGTGGTGAAAACTGCATGGCACCGGAGGTCAGAACGATGTCATGAGCGAATTCTTGTAGGACACCAGGCAGTAATTTTTTTTAACCATCCTCCCGAGTCTTTGCGTTCGAACTGATGAACGACCTTTAGCAGAAATTCGTGTAATGGTCAAAACACTTTGAGTTCTGATCTCTAAATTAGTAAAATACTCAATCTACACAAATAATTTTCTATACGCAAACTAAAAACTTATACTAACTTAATGTACTTAATGATACACGAATTGCCTCATTAGGTTTAAAACAAAGGTATACTTGCGTTTTGGATTATCGATGTCCTGCTGGTATTCTTATCTAGAGTGCTATCGTTTCCATTCGAAATTAGCTGCATTGAAAAATTCTTGGTTCCATTTTTAGCTTTCCACTTTTTAATCAATATTCATACGTCGAAGTATCGGTTTACAAAAGTACATTTATTTTTAATAGATTAAAAATAGCCGGTAACTTTGCACCAAAATAACTTATTATTTATACTAGAGCAATAAATCGTCATTGCACTCCATAAAATACCAGCGATCGAATGTCGACTGACATATGTTCAAAACTTCAATGCTAAATCTTGAATGCCGAATGAATGAATCCCGCTCTTTATTAAATTCCGTTTTTATATAACAATATTCTAAATAAGTCATAAGTCTCGAACCTTCTGATTACATTCTGGAAGTATGAGTGATCCTCAAGATGTAACAGTCCACCGCGATGTTGCACTTTATTAACTCCAAAGAACTGTCAATTTAGAATTTATGTTGATCGTAAACTTTTCCTTCCTTTATTAATGAATAAAATCTATAATCGATATCTCTCGCCCTTACAAGTTTCTGTAATAATTATAGCCATTAAATCTAGTTGTCTTATCTGGGTTATAGTCTTCCTCCATGTTATCTGGTTCCGCAAATCGACGTGTATCCATTAACAGAAAATAACTAGCTGTTCTTTGTCTATTCCCAAATTACTAATGACTTTTAGAACACTCGAAAGAATGCGAATAGATGCTGTATTTTTGTTTTGTATTAAATAACGTATTTTGACTGATATTTCTAAAGAGGATGAATGAATTTATATTTTCGAAAGGTACAGATTTTTTTATATTTTCGGTGGCTGGAACTTATTTTAAATAATATATTTTAAAGAAGATCGCCCTATATTGAAGTTATTTAGTATTCGTAAAGTGTTTGAATGCAATGAAACTGATATCTTTCAGGCGAATAAATATTTACACGCGGATTTTGTGTGCTAAGGAAATTCGCTTACCTTGCTAAAATATTATACAGGGTAAAAATTAAATATTAAAAAATTTAATTTTTTGGTCTGCTTTCTCACAGAATTTAGTGCCCGATGACCTCTCGTAACCTTTTCATCACATCAATATATAAATATATATATATTCTTCTTTATTCCTGGACTTTGGTCATCGATTTACATGTTGGCAAAAAAACAAAAACTATAACTTTTCGTATATGAATATATTATAACTTAATTGCTATACGCGTTTCGATACAAGCTACTATAATCATTAAGCACCCAAAATGATATAAAACATTTCGATATTAATGAGTCAGATAGATAAGACACATATATCGTAAAACTGACAAAGATTAATAACAGACACATAATAAATAATGTTTCACATTGTGTCACATCTTCTTTTAAGAACTAAATTGCTTATGCAGTATCAGCAATTTAGTCCTTAAAAGTCTTCGGTTAGGTTACTGTTAGAAATAGATATTATTATTAAAAACACAAAACACAAATCACTTAACACGCATATCAAAACAGTCTGTAATAGTTTTAGCAACAAAAAAACAAGACTGTTCTGATATGCGTGTTAAGTGATTTGGGTTTTTTAATAATAATATCTATTTCTGACAGTAACCTAACCTCTAAAAGCCGATCGCGGGACTCGTTCGAACGTAAAGACTCGGGAGGAGGGTTAAGAAAAGATTTTTTGCCGGCACTAGGCGAAGACACCTTACAGTAATTAGCATTACCTGGGCAATGCGGCTCTGCTCAGGTGGACTATCATTACCGCGGTGTTTTCCAGAACACCATGAAATTAAATAAAAAAGACAAAACCACACGACACCAAGCTCAGGGATGTCGTAGAAAGATACACCTGACCAAAAAAAGTACAACAGCTGCAGAAATAATTAAAAACCCGAATAGAGATGTTTTGAGAAGCATGTTGTTCGCAACAACACTAGGAACAACACAAAATCAATCGACACCTCATTCTATGTTATTGCCAAACAACCAACTGCGAAACAAACTTAACAAATTATAGATCTCTACTACACATAGCAATCACAAACAAATACCCAGAACTTCAATTCATCATAGAACAAAGATTTTCAGACCAAGTACGAATAATAACGAGAAACATCAAAATACCAAACCCTAAACTAGATCACATAAAATAATAAGTACAAGTACAACAAATACTACAAAACAACAACCAAACAGAAACATACACCAAAATTCAAACAGACCAAACAGACAAAGGAAACGATACACAAGAAGATACAGAAACACATGATAATCAGAACGAAAACAAATAAACACACACCTACCATACGAAATAACACAAAATACAAACAAAGAAATTATAGAAACATAAAAGACTTGAAATAACATTCATACACCAAATACCAGATAACACAAAGATAATACAATTTCACACATTAATACAACCATACAAAACAAAATACAAAACAACACAACTATGGAAGAACTAAACGGGAGCGCTGACTACAATAAGAATCCACACAAAACAAAAACAATCAACAGACAAGAAACAAACAATGCCATATATATGTTTATATATTGATGTAATGAAAAGGTTACGAGAGGTCATCGAGCACTACATTCTGTGAGAAAGCAGACCGAAAAATTAAATTTTTCAATATTTAATCTTTACCCTGTATAATATTTTAGTAAGATAAGCGTATTCCCTTAGCACATAAAATAAAATCTCATGTAATACAAAACGCTCTATAATGTTGTAATATACTATTTAAAAAAAAGCCCAATCAAGCATTCACTGATTTAAAATCCGTGTGTAAATATTTATTCCCCTGAAAGATATCAGTTTCATTGCATTCAAACACTTTACGAATACTAAATAACTTCAATGTAGGGTGATCTTCTTTAAAATATATCATTTAAAATAAGTTCCAGCCGGCGAAAATATAAAAATCTGTACTTTTCTAAAATATAAATTCATTAATTTATAATTAGTTTATAAATATCAGTCAAAATACGTTATTTAATACAAAACAAAAATACAGCATTTATTCGCATTCTTTCGAGAGTGTTCTGAAAGTCATTAATAATTTGGGAATAGACAAAGAACAGCTAGTTATTTTGTGTCGATGAATACACGGCGATTTGCGGAACCAGATAACATCGGGAAAGACTATAAACCAGATATGACAACGAGATTTAATGGCTAAAATTATTACAGAAACTCGTAAGGGCGAGAGATACCGCTTATCAATTTATTCATTAATAAAGAAAAGAAAACCTTTACGATCGCCATAAATTCTAAACTGGCAGTTCATTGGAGATAATAAAATGCAAAATCAAGGTGGACTGTTACATCTTGAGGATGACTCATACTTACAGAATGTAATCAGACAGTTCGAGACCTATGACGTATTTAGAATATTGTTATATAAACACGGAGTTTAATGAAGAGCGAGATTCATTCATTCGGCATTCAAGATTTAGCATTGAAGTTTTGAACATAAGTCAGTCGATATTCGATCTCTGTTATTTTATGGAGTGCAACGACGATTTATTGCTCCAGTATAAATAATATGTTATTTTAGTGCAAAGTTACCGGCTATTTTTAATCTATTAAAAATAAATGTGCTTTTGTAAACGACGTATGAATATTTATTAAAAAATGGAAATCTAAAATGGAACCAAGAATTTTTCAATGCAGCTAATTTCGAATGGAAACGATAGCAATAGAGATAAGAATACCAGCAGGACATTGATAATCCAAAACGCAAATATACCTTTGTTTTAAACCTAATGAGGCAATTCGTGTATCAGTAAGTAGATTAAGTTAGTATAAGTTTTTATTTTGCGTATAAAAATTATTTGTGAATGGATAGAGTATTTTACTAATTTAGAGATCAGATCTCGAAGTGTTTTGACCATTACACGAATTTCTGCTTAAGGTCGTTCATCAATTCGAACGCAAAGACTCGGAAGGATGGTTAAAAAAAATTACTGCCTGGTGCCCTACAAGAATCCGCTCATGACACCGTTCTGACTTCCGGTGCCATGCAGTTTTCACCACGGATTGCTTTACAAGTTGGTTTGAGGTGTTTTTAATCTAAAGGAGAAGGAGGAGGAGATGAAAGGATTGGTTCGATAAGATGTGTGTTAATGGAAGATAAGGGTGGGACAGCAGACAACTGAGTCCGGGTACCTCCAAGTTGCCATGCCCGTACCTGTTTGGGAACGAACATGTCCTTGAGGGGTTCTTATTACTATTGTTATTATAAAATGCAAAATTTTATGTAATTCATCAGTATAAAAATATTGTTTCCCGACTGAAAAGCTCTGTATTTTGTAGTGTGTGTAATGAGCAACAATGTAGCTCGTACGAACGTCATAAAACAAGTATTTTTTATTGAAGCACCTGTATGCCGTTCTGTGGAGTTAAAATTTACGGGATAATGAATACAAGCGGCAAAAGTAAACAACCAATGTTCTTCCCTGCATGGACATAAAATTCTTGTAGTATTCAACAAAGGCTCAATCACACGCGCCCACATACATGCATTAAAAGTTTCCAGCCCATGCTACAAAATATTTCAAAGGCTAGCCAACTTCCTATTATTTGCAAAAGAGTACTACTACAAGTACATTGACAAGACAACATGAATCGCTGAAATGAACTTAATGGTATGATTGCGCATGGTTAAAAGACGCTGGTTATTGAGTACACTATCTCCAATATAGTCATAAATGCAAACGCTAAGGCACGAGATGGTTGGTCATACCAGAGGTTCAATTTAATTGCATCACAACAATTATCACAAACTTTAGATACTAGTTAATTATATTGGAACATCGGCTAGATAATAGGATAAACACACAACAAAATATATAATTACGTTTAAACTAAGGTATGAGCAATGCAGTTGTAAATGTGATTAATATACTGAAATAAAACAATTACACATAATAAAAATGTCAAAAATTGTCAAATATGTTGGTAGCAAATATATACCCTAAAATTCTTCAGCATAAATACAAGCCCAGATTCAGGCGCTAAATTTTTATATAAATGCATGTTAGTTAAATATATTAAATCTAGTAAGCAAATGTTAAAAATTATTCATTATGATTGCATCAGTTAAAACGTACCTTTAAAAAATTAAACACATCGAGGCATTACAAATTACAAGCGAAAATTATACACAACAACATTGTGGTTAATTCATTTTCTATCTTAAAACCAAAACAAATATAATATAGGAATATAATACTGTTCATATTAAAACTTGCCTAATAGTTTGATTCAATATATTTAAGGAATGATGGTACCTTTCCAGTAATTGCTCGTAAAATCACAGTAAGGGTACATTTACTTTTGATTCTACAATAATTGCAATGCAATGGAAGTTCGAACTCCGTATTAAATACTAAATAAACATTATTTCAAATAAATAAATATTAGTTATCGGTCATTAAAACAAACAACACTCATTTATACATAAACAGGTTCAATAAAAGCGTAAATCTTGTAAAATTACATATTAAACATCATAAGTAAAACCACCAGCATCAAATTCTAAGCCAAAAGCAACAGGTAACACATAAATATTTCCTTCAATAATTAAATAACTGACGGGTTTTACAATAAGTACAAATTTCACACTCAAAACAAGGCTGGAATTACCAGATGTAATCAGATTACCTTAAGTAGCAACTAATTATCAACATAAAAACATTACTTTTAATAAAAAACCGCAAAGTAAAATCTTTCAACCTGCCATCTTAAAATCTAAAAACAAAACTAGATCGATCGTTCCTAAACATGCGTCTTTTATAATGTAAATTCTGACGTCACGGAATGCGTTCAGAAACTTGAAAGTGGTTACTGAGCTATTCTAACAAATACCTTCAAATATTGAAACGTACACTATAATATTTGCAATAATTATCAACCAATAACAAATCGACTTAGAAACACTACGGATCACTTCAACTTTGTCTCTTTTATCTTCTTGTTTATTTTACCAGATGGGGTTGATTTTCTCCATTTGGTTGTCTGATTTATGATGATCTAAGAGTATTTTGTCTTTCGTAATTCTTTATACATGGGGTGCTCTATTTAGAAATAAATATTAATAAGTATAAGCCGATGTGAGGGTTCAGTGGAATAAAGAAAAGAATCCTGCAATACCAAAATAAAAATTTAAATTTTATACTTAAATTACGTCAGAAAATTTCTGTCTGTAAAAATAAATATGTATGAAAATAGATGTTAAGTGTACACTGTATATTTATAATTAAATAAAATTGTTTGAAAGGAATGTGTACTACTTTTATGCTTACACCAATTTTTTAAATCCAGTTGGCCTAAAGTTAAAATAATGCTAGATTCAGACTTCCAAGAAAAATTAAATCGGTATTACTATACACGATTAGAAACTGTTTATAAATAAAAAAGTTGTAAAATTGGGGGTTGTTACTCGATAAAGGTTGGTCCTAAATTTTAGGGTAAGGATGGTCGGGGAAAAAATCCCACAAGGAGGGAACAAGGTGGAAATCCCTTAAAATAAGACTTTATAGTGGGTTTTTACATATTAAAAGTGGATTCGGTGGATTCCATAAGGTGGATTTGCCTCAGGATCGGCCAATTCCTCTACTAACCAGTTATATTAAACTTTTGGTGATTGATATATACGTTGTTGACGCAAGTAACCTTGACACCTATTGACCCCAGATGTCGAACGCTCCGATACTCAAATATTTCAAGAGTAAAACTTTTAAAATGCTAAACTAAAAAAGAATTCCCATAAACAGCTGCTTATAGTACAGTATTCCCAGATATCAGTTCGTACTAGATGCTTTACTTCAGTTCAAAAGATGATTAATAATTCCAACCCAAATTTATTAGGAGACTCCAACCATTTAATGCTGAGAATTCAGTCCTTGCTACAACATGGCGCTTTCAATAAAATGTAAAGCTTTGAAGGTATATTTCTTCCTAGTTGCTAAAAAATTTACATCCTTATGAATGAAATTTAATTAGTAGCACAAGAAAAATCTTACCCCGTACTCCAACTGCAAGCTGAATAAATTGGTCACAACCTTGTTGAATTATCAAAAAGAACAAGGCATGGTGATGGCAATCCATCGTCCAGCACAACACTAATAAAGGGAAGCAAGACGACGCATACAAATGTGCTTTGCATTAACAAGCTGAATTGCATATCCATCTCATTCTCACATGAGAAAATGACAAAAGGCAGCTGCTTTCGCAATGAATTTTTTTGATTGACCTTTTGCCATTCAAAGATTTGTGGAATTAGTAAAATTATTAAATTAGTTACAGTGCTCTACTAATGGCCAAAATATAACTATTGCTTTCTTTGCTTGGTGCAATATCGTTGTCAATAACAGTGCAATAATTATTTTTAAAACAAAAATTTTGATGCAACTCACGAAAGATATTACTTAACAAGTGCGAAATTGAAATTTTAATATTATTTGAGAAACATTCATCTTGTTTTTGTTGTAGAGTCAGGGGAAATGTTAATAGCAAGACAAAAGAAACTGCAATCACCTGAAAATCCAACTGGTGTAAATCCCGAGAAGCAAGGAAGATTAGGTAAAGTAAAGGTGCGTTTCATTTTTTTAAAAACAGCTAGAACTTAGCAAAGTATATTTCGGCTTTGTATCGAATCTATTAAAGTACAATTTAATGCTACTGTATAACTTTCCGTGAGTACCCAAATACTCTAGCTATGATGTCACAGCTACACTGCCGTTTACTGAAGTCATGGTAAAAAATTACAAACAATTTACGTTACACTTTTAAATTACAAATTTTGAAATTGAGTTTTTAAGAAACTCGTTACCATTCCATTTAGAAATGTAAAGACCGCAAACATGTCATCTACATATCTTATCCATATCATTACGAAGCATTGAAGTTCTCTTTTAACTCTATCTCAAATCGCAATATAAATAAATCCTGACTAGTATGGTTACGCGATATCGCAAAAATATAAATTTCAACATCTGCCATGGTGATGCGACTCGAATCGATTTTTTTACTCAAGAAACTCGATTATAATATTTTTTTGACTCGAGTAAAAACTCGAGTCGAGTTAAAACTCGGTTCGATATTCAATTCGAGTTAACAAATTTAATAATGGGACTCGAGTTAATTTTTTGACTCGAGTCAATTTATTTACTCGAGTGACTCTAATATAAATTCTTCTCTGATTCGAGTTTAAACAGAAACCCAGTCACAACATGGCGAGTAACCACTATGCCGACTGGAAGTGCCGCCTTTCATTGCTTTATAAAATTTAAATCATCATCATCATTAGGTCTTCAGTCCTAGAACTGGTTAGACGCGTACCATCATTGTTCCCTATTCTGAACTAACCTACAGATTTCCCTGAAATATGCACTGTCTGCTCTAGGTCTACATCTACCTCTTTTTTCCTATCTGTGCTTGTAATCTATCACATACTATTCCCCAAAAATGCCTTAGAACGTATTCCGCCCTACTATTTCTCTTTTTCCCCAGATATCCTTGTTCCCCTACTATTTCTGTAACTTATTTGTTATTATCTTTGTATGTCCATGCTAGCGTCCTCATACATCTGAAGCACATCATTTCAAAAGGCTGCTACCGTTTTTCTGTCTGCGTTTCAGACTTCCCGTATTTCATAGGCATACTGTGCTGTGCTCCACACATATGCTTTCAACAATTTTCTTCTTATTCTGTTTGTTGTCTTTCCTCATAGGCGATGTTCTTTCTTGTTAGATGCAGTTCGATCACTTTCTATTGTTTTACAGTTATATGCCCTATTTTTCCGACCTTCAATGGTTGTGAAGAGAGGTAAGCAGCCTGTGGCTGCCAAGTTAACCCAACACTTAACCATTTTGCGATTTAATATATTTTCCAATTTATCTTTTCGCACAGTCAACATTAGTTGCAGGTATTTCGCAACCAACAACTAGTTGTTTATACTAATCATCAGATTTATCTGCGCTTATTTTTTCGTCATTAGGTTTTCCGTCTCAAAACTGGTTGGACACGTACCTGCACTTATTTATATTCTGAGCTAGCCTACATAGTTCCCTGAAATTCTCACACAGCATGTGTATTCAGCTCGTTCCCTTTCTATTGTTTTCTAATTTTATACCCTATTTTACCGAGATTCAGTGAAGGAGGTTAAGCAACCTGTGGCTACCAAGATCCCCCAACACTTAGACATTTGCCGAAATAATGGTTTTCCAGTAAATCCTTTCACACATTTAACATTATTCGAGAATATTGCCCAACCAATTCTTGTAGTTACTTATAATAATCATCATGTTTAAGCACAGTTATTTTTCCGTCATTAGTTTATCCATCTTGGGATTGGTTGGATGCGTACCTCCATTGATTTCTATTCTGGGCTAGCCTACACATCTCCCTGAAACCTCTACAGCCTACATCTTTTACTATCTGTGTGCAGTAGTCTAATCTAGGTCTGCCTCTTCTTCTCTTTTTTCCTATCTCTGCTTCTCATATATTCCGCACTATTCCCTCATGCCGAAGTATGTGGCCTATCATCCTATATCTCCTATTTTTTACCGTTTTCCACATATTTCTTTCTTCCCCTACCATTTTTAGTACCTCTTCGTTCTTAACTTTGTCTGTCCATAATATCTTCATCATACGTCTGTAACACCACATTTCAAAGGCTTCTACCTTTTTCTTGTCCGCTTCTCCTACTGTCCAGGCTTCACAGCCGTACAGTGCTGTGCTCCACACATATGTTTTAAGCAATCTTTTCCTTGTTTCTATGTTTGTGGTTTTTGAGCACAGTAGTTGCATTTTCTTGTTAAATGTAGCACGACCTTGTGCTAATCTTTGTTTTATATCTTTTGTGCTTTTCCCATCTTGCGTTATTTGGCTTCCTAGGTATCAGAAATCCTTAACCTCTTGTAAGTTTGTGTTACACACTTGTATTCTTGTTTTTGATTTAATTTCCCCACCTTTGCAAACTAGAACTTTAGTTTTAGTTTTGTTAATTTTCATACCGTATCTCTCTGTTAGAACCGTTTCCATTTCATTAAGAGCAGCTTCTAACTCTTCCTTGTTAGACGCTAATACCGCTATATCATCTGCAAATCTAAGCATATCAATTTTTTGTCCCTGCATAGTAACTCCAAATGTCTTCCTGCATTTGACAGTATTCATTGCCTCTTCTATGTACAAGTTAAAAATCAATGGGGATAGGGCACATCCCTGTCTCACCCCTTTCCTAATGTTTACTTCTCTACGTTCGTGCTCTAATTCTATTACTGCTGTTTGCTCTTTGTATAAGCTATGTACTATTCGTCTATCCCTATAACTCATTCCAATCTTTTTGAGTATTTCAAACATTTTTTTCCAATTTACATTGTCGAATGCTTTTTCCAGATCTACAAACCCTATATACATGCTTTCCCCTTTTTCTATTGTTTTCTCCATTATCACTTTCAGAGCTAAAATAGCCTCCCGTGTTCCCCTGTTTCGCCTAAACCCAAATTGGTCTTCTCCTCGTATTTCTTCAGCTCGTTTTTCCATTCGTCTTTGCACAATTCTAGTTAATATTTTTGACACGTGTGCTGTCAAACTTATTGTTCGAAAATTTTCACATCTATCCGCGCCTTTCTTTTTTGGTATAGTTATTATGATGCTACGTTTGAAATCTTTGGGTATCTCGCCTGTCTCATACATATAGCTTACAAGTTGGAAGAGACGTTCTGTTACTGCTTGTTCAGCGGCTTTTAGAGTTTCTGCTTGCACCTTATCTGTACCCGGCGCCTGACCATTTTTCAGACTCTTTAATGCTAATTCAAACTCATCTCGAAGTATAGGATATCCCAAGTCATCATTTTCAATGTCTGATTCCTGTTCTAATGCAGTTAGTTCCTCTCCTGCATATAAATTCCCTATATATTCTTGCCATCTACTCACTTTCTCTACGTTTTCTATAATGACGTTTCCTTGTGCGTCCCTTATATTTTTGCTATACGGTTTTATATCCCTAAAATTCATTCTAATTAATTTATATGCTTCGTCTGTCTTTCCTATTTCCATCTTAGTTTGTACCTCTTTGCACTTTTCATCAATCCATTGTTCTTTAGCTTTCCTGCATTTTCGAATAATTTCCCATTTTATGGCTTTGTATCTCTGTTTTCCTGTTTCGTCTGATTTGTTTTTGTATTTTCGTCTTTCTTCTATTAAATTCACGATATCCTTCGTTATCCTTGGTTTCTTATTTTATTTTTGTGTATACCCCAGGATCTCTCTGGCCGCCATGTCCAGGCTGGATTTAATGTTATTCCATTCTGTTTCTACTTCCTTAGTTTCAGATATTTTCCCGATATCATTCAGCAATTCATTTGACTTTTTTTCGAATCTTACTTGAATATCTTTATCTTTTAGTTTCTCTAAGTCCAAGTGCCTTTTTCCGTTCTTTTTTTTTAGATTTTTAAATTTAAGTGCGGCCTTCATAATTACGATGTTGTGGTCAGTATCTATATCTGCTTCTGGGTAGCTTCTACTGTCTTTTACTTGATTCCTAAACCGTTGTCTAACAAGAATGTAATCTATTTGATATCGTCCTATATCTCCTGGCATCTTCCACGTATATCGTCTTCTAGCATGATGTTGAAATAATGTGTTTGTGATGATTAAATTGTTCTTGTCGCAAAATTCTACCAGCCTATTTCCCCTGTCGTTTCTCGTGCCTAAACCAAATAAACCTACTTACTACCGCTCCTTCCCTCCCCTCACCTACCGCTGCATTAAAATTTCCCGTAATTATTAAATTTTCATGTCCTTTTACGTATCTTAATATGTCTTCGATATCTTTGTAGATGGCTTCTACCTCTTCGTCACTGTAGCTAGAGGTGGGCATGTATACTTGTATTATTACTGTGTTTACCGGTTTAGATTCTAATCTAACCATGAGTACTCTTTCGTTCTTTTGTAAGTAATTTTCTACACAGTATCCTATCTTTTTCCGCATAACTATCCCCACACCCAAATTTCCTTCCTCTGCTCCTGTATGAATTACCCTGAAGTCTCCAGTCCAAAAATCTCCCGCCTCTGGCCACCGAACTTCGCTGATCCCTACTATGTCTAGTGATAACCTATTTATTTTTAGATTCTCTAGCTTACCTACTTGCTTCATACTTCTAACATTCCACGCTCCGACTCGCAGAATGTTCCCGACTCTTATTTTTAACTTTCCGATCGCATCCTCCGAAGTAGTCCCCTCCCGGAGATCCGAATGGGGGAATATTTTAACTCCGGAATCTTTTACCCCAGAGAATGCCATCATGTTTATTATAATTTAGGTACACTGTGTGCTTGGGAGATAATGTGGTGGTTTCCCGTTGCCTTCCACATCGCGGTAGTGTGTCTTAGACTGCCATACCGACCCCTATGGTCTCTGCCAATCTAAGTACCGAAAGAGCCGCTGCCCTCTTTCGGGGACCTGTCTTAGTCTGGTTCCTCACTAACGACCCTACTACTATGGTTGGACCTGTAGTTTGGCTCTTTAGCTCATTAGAACACGCAAGCCATTTCACCTGTTCTAGTAATTTAGAACTTCGGCAAGGTGCAGGTCCATTCGAAATGGAAAATTTAAATATCAATATTTTTTTATTATGAAAAACGCTGTAATCTATAATAAATACACGATCTTGATGTAGTGTAGGTGGAACCGCAGCAATTGAATAAAGTACTATCAATTTCATCACGTTGGGTTTGGAGCATCCCCTAAGTTTGTTTGTAAAGGTTACATTTTGCATTTTTGCAGTTCTTGTCTTGTTGCAATTGCTATTGTGTGGGTATCATATAGCCAACTTGTCTGTCTACGTGTCTACTTCAGTTTTATTTCAGTATCAAATGAAAATAGTTTACAGCACACAAGTTATGCGGTGTTTCGTTTATGTATTTTTAAAACGCGCCACATTTAGTGCTCATTTAATTACCTTTGCATTTCGGTACCTTACAAACATTGCAATACGTTTTATTGACTGGGTAGGTATGAAACTTTGTCACAGCATTAAACGTGTAATTATATAATGGTTTCATACAGATAAAAGCTATTGAAATATGGCATTTCAAAAACGAATGTCTCAAATTTGGAGTTTATTTGACTTAGATAAAAAGACTAACATATTGTCCTGCAAGTACTGTTCAACCAAATATACAAATTTTGGAAACACAACAAATCTTATTAGTCATATGACAAAGAAACATCCGTTTCATTATGCAACTTTCCAGAAATCAATTCAGCAAACATTTTGTACTCAGCGTGAAACATCAAATGAATCAACCACAGCAGCTGAGCTACATGAATCTGAATCAATCGGCGACGATACTTCGGTAGTTACTAAAATGCCACCCTCAACGCTACCGACAGGACGAAAGCGTGCGCATCAATTGATGTTGTCATCTTCAACTTCAAGATTTACGAAAGAAATGTCGGATTTCGTAGATCAGGCATTGGTTGATATGATTTGTTTAGATTTTCAACCTTTGCAAATTGTTGATAATAAAGGATTTAGATTGTATACTTTAAGATTGAACATTCAATATAACTTACCATCTCGTAAAACACTCTCTGATAAGCTTTTGGATGAGAAATACGCAAAAGCCAGGGCTGTAGTATTTGAGAAAATTCAGCAAGTGGAAAATATATCTCTCACTACTGATATGTGGACGTCTAATAACAATAAGAGTTATTTAACTATTACAGCTCATTTCATAATTAAAACGCAAATGATAGTTATTGCGTTGAGTACGAAAGAAGTGCCAAAAGAGCACACTTTCATCAACATTGCTGAATTAATTAAAGTTGTCTTAGATGACTGGAAAGTTTTTGACAAAATTGTGGCAATTGTATCCGATAATGCTGCGAACATAAAAAAAGCTATTTTCGAATATTTAAAAAAACGTAATCAATATTGTGTTGCTCACACGATAAATTTGGTAATTGGTGATTGTGTTACCGGAAAAAAAGATTTTAAGAATTTAGTTGGTAAATGCCGTACTATTTTCGCATACTTCAAGAGAAGTATTGTAGCAGTTTATAAGTTACGGGAAATACAAGAGCAAGTGAGCTTAAAATAGTTAAAACTAAAGCAAGATGACGCCACCAGGTGGAATTCTATTTAATATATGCTTGATAGACTGGAAAAATTAAAGTTCCACTTTCGGCAGCGCTCACAGCTTTACCAAACACTCCTGATAATGTTACTTCTGAGGAGTGGAACGAAATAGCAAATTGTGTTTCCAATTAAACAATTTACCAGCATACTCTCTGGGGACAAATATCCTACATTATCGTCAGTACGAAATGTACAAGCAAGTGTAAACAAAGAAGAACCAACTACACCTCTAGCTGCTAGTATAAAACTTTCAATGCTCGACATGCTAAATAGGCGGTTGGGCTTTTTGGAAAGTAGCAAAACTGCAGCTAAAAGCACAGTATTAGATCCTAGATTTAAGAAGGCCGGTTTTGGAGTAGAATCCAACGCAGACAAGGCTGTGCAATGGATTATAGATCAGTTGTCATTTTTGCTGACCCCCAAAAACATCGATTTGCAAAACCTACAATCATCGTCGCTTAGTGCTCTTCAAAATCCAATACGCCACCAAGCGAAAATATATGGGAGCATTTTGACAATAAAATCGCACACCGTTTTTCAGTACGAACACCCGTTTCATCCGCAAGCATCATTATGAAACAATATATCGACCTACCTTACATAGACAGAAAATTGGACCCATTGGAATTTTGGGAATCCCATAAGGAACTTTATCCGGAATTATATATAATTGCACTAAAATACTTAGATATTCCGGCAACATCAGTGCCATCAGAACGCGTTTTTTCAAAAGATAGCTTTCTATGCCATCAAGATGAAACAGGCTTGAACCTAAAAAGCTTGATTGTATAATATCTTTAAATAGTTATTTGTCATCTAGTTTATTATAGAGGTAACCCTATATTGATATATAAATTTAGTTCTATGTAAAATTCTACATAAATCAATTTTTTTTAAATTAATTTTGGCAATTTACAATTTGATATAAATAATAAGTACAAAACAATCTACCTAACCTGCAGCTATATATATTTTAGGTTTTTAATAATTGTTATATTATTTTATATTTTATTACAAAGCTCTATCTATACTCTTTCCCACAAACTACAAATAACAACAATAACGTTCTGTATTTTCCTTCAGTACACAACAAACAACACTATCAAATCACCTGTCCGTATGTAAAATATAGATAAAAGTAAAAGGTAATAAAGAGGAAAATTGTATCTTTCCGAGATATGATCATGAACGGTAATGATTCACTTCAAACTAAACCACAAAACGAAGATCATTGGCGCAACACGATAAATTCACCAACATCGATTGTTAAAAATTCGGGTTACCTGGAAACTCAACTCATCGTAAGAATCGAAAAATTATAACTTGATTATAATCGAGTTGCAAATCACCTAGAGCTACAAGGCGATTCGATTGGCGAGTCGACTCGAGTGGCAAGTCGACTCGAGTTTCGAGTCGACTCGAGTTGCATACTCACTTGACTCGATTCACATGAGTAGGTAAATACTCCCTGTATGTTTGTTGTGGTTTGTTTAGCATTCTTCTTAATCTTCTTTGGGAATTAAACCACTCATAGTTTTTAAAATCATCTTTATTTACGTTTCGATCCATCACCTAGGATCGTTTGACAACGATCCTAGGTCATGGATCGAAACGTAAATAAAGATCATTTTAAAAAATATGAGTGGTTTAATTCCCAAAGAAGATTAAGAAGAATCACATGAGTAGGGTTGTCACTCGAGTCACTCGATTAATTTGCGACTCGAATCCCATCACTGATCTGCCGACCAACCAATGAAATATTATTATAAACAGTGATTCACTATCAGGCAACCGCGACAACAAATCAGTAATGCAAATAAGATATGATTGTATACTGTACGACCGTAAAGTCCGGATCCCTAACAATAAAATGAAAACGACGTACTTTTATGAAAACTCCAAAAAGACGTCAATTTTAGTTTTATTGCTTATAGTTTTAGCTCTGTAAATTCATCCCCAAGGTAGGGTAAATCAATCCTTGAAATCTTAAATAGCAATAGGGGTTAAGTGACATATCATTAGAAAGCCTATTTCGTCATATTTTCAAAAATGTCTTACTTTTTAATCTTTGTCGAGTACTTTCCAATATATTGATTTTTCTAAAAATTAAGTTAAGTAATATAAAAACCGACCTGGTGTTCCGTTTGCAATCTTGCAATATTAATACGTACCTTTTATTTAAAAAAATATCTACCATTGCATTCAACTGTTAAACTAGTTGTTTCAATAAACGGCAAATGATCAACAAAACTGTTAAAATTCGTAGAATTTGCATTAGTTCATTGTTTTTTGATGTTTTGAAATTATGGTTAATTTAACCGAAACTCAAAGGATTGAAATTTTTATTTATTTTGGTTATGGTAATCTAACAAGAACACACAATGATGTGTGCGCATTGTTCAATGCAAAATACCCAAATCGTCAGATAACGCGTTCAGGGGTTGGAAAAATAGCCAAAAAATTTTTGGAAACTGGTAGTGTAAAAGATGTGCCTAAAACTGGTCGTCCAAAAATCAATAATGATATTAAGTTAGAAGTTTTTTTGAAAGTAGAAGAGAATCCACATTTGTCGACACGATCACTTGCTGCGGAAAACGAAATTAGTCAGAGTTCAGTACATAAGATTCTAAAGAAAGAAAAGTTTCAAACAGTTCAAAAATTGAACGAAGACGCTTGTGATAGACGACTGCAATTTTGTAAAGTGGTTGTGCGCATGCAAGCAAACAATCCGAATTTTTATCATCTCATTGTATTTTCCGACGAAGCAACTTTCACTGTAAATGGAGACGTTAATCGACACCATTGTCGTTACTGGAGTCAAGAGAATCCTCATTGGATGCGACAAACTCATACTCAATACCCTCGAAAGGTAAATGTGTGGGTAGGAATAACAGGCAACAGGATATTAGGACCATACTTTTTCGATAATACCCTCATTGGAGAAATATACCTCAATTTCTTTCAAAATGATTCACTACCAGCTCTTGTTGCACTTGAACCTGATGAAGAGAATTCAGATCTCCTTAATAGAGTTTGGTTTCAACCGCCTCATTTCGCGCGTCATGTTTGTGAATTTCTAGATGCTAGCCTTCCCGGTAGATGGATTGGCAGGCGAGGGTCAATAGAGTGGCCAGCTTGATTTTTTTCTGTGGGGTTTTTAAAATTTAAAATTTATATCACGAGTCCGGATAATCTTGACGATTTAAAACGGCGAATAACTCCAGACATTCGTCTTATAGAGACAGACACAATAAACAATGTTTTTCAGGAATTTTTAAATAGAATTGCTTACTGTCAAGAAGTGAATGGGTGGCAATTTGAACATTTAATATAATTTTAGTTTAATTTTAATTTCTTGAGACGTATTTTGGTTGATGATTGATTAAAAAATTTGTGATTGTACTTATTTATTGCATTAGTTAACTTAATTCCTGGAAAAATTAATTATTCGGAAACTAATCGACAAAGATTAGTTAGACATTTTTGAAAAGAGGACGAAATAGGCTTTCGAATGATATGTCACTCGACCCCTATTGCTATTTAAGATTTCAAGGGTTGATTTCACCCTATCTTAGGGGATGAATTTACAAAGCTAAAACTATAAGCCATAAAACCACAAGAAAAAACTAAAATTGACGTGTTTTAGAGTTTTCATAAAAATACGTCGTTTTCATTTTATTATTAAGGATCCGGACTTTACGGTCGCACTGTATATATATATATATATATATATATATATATATATATAAATCTTAAATTAATATCAAGTAAGAAAATTTAATGGCAAGTTACTAAATAATAACCAATAGGGCATTGTCAACGCGTTTTCTCATTATTGGGGCTCATCAGAACATGAGTAGCAAAGTTCTAAATTTAGATTTAGATACATTATGGGAAGTGCAGTATAAGGGCCGCCATACTCGAGGCCACGTCACTAATAGTCCACCTGAAGGTATCACATTTAGTTAAGACGCAAAAAATTCTGCTTCGAATTAATTCGACTTCAAAATGAATTAAACGGTAAACAAAATTTAGAAACTAAAACCTAAGGGATTTAAATATTGGAATGTGTCTGATCGGGAAAAAGTAAAAGTGGACGAATTCGTATTACCGGTTAGCAGCCACCAGCTATGCTTACCGGTGCGACCTGAAAGTCGACTTAAAACCATCCAAATCTATCTAAATTATTATTTATTAATAGATTCGAATTTCTAAGCAAACGACAAATTTATTAATAGCAAATCCAGTTATTTGTTCCTACTCTATAAATTTAACAATTTCATCCGTCATAGTCTAAGCAATTTATTCTGTTTCAGCCTAAATTAGTTCCTAACGTTACAAATAGTTCCCTAACTGACTTATTCTAATTTCAATATTCCTTCCTATAGATACATACTACGACAAAAATAAAGAAAACGTCAAACAAAATAAATCAGACGACAAAAATGCCAAAACATATTAATATACAAATATAAATGTAAATAAATATAAATATCTAAATAAAGCACTAACGTATATAACAGTCCATAGAATAGCAAAGCATGACTTAAAATATCAGGTGCATTCGCACAAGCATTGTGCGAACTAGCGTTATTACACTAAAACGTGTGCGTTTAAAATTAAATGCAAAATTTTCTTTAAAATACAAATCAATGCTTGTAGCAGTACAGTCACTACAATATTTATAAATATCTCAAATATAAATTTCTCCAAGATACAAAGATCTGGGTGTTCTGTCTACATAAATTAACTTTTTACTGCTACCTTATGTTTCATTCCGTTTGTTTTAGGTGAGACAGTAACTGAATTAGTGTGGGTTTTATCGTGCATATTTAGATATTTAGGTGTTTTGGTTTTGTTTTTGTTTTTTTATTGTCTTTTCTTTGTTCTTCCCTAGGTTTATCATGCGCAAATTTTACGCATGCAAAGTCAACTAATTCCACCTAACTCTACCACCTACTCCAAATTTCACACGACCCTCTCCTCGGTTTACACTCGGTTCTTGGCGTCCAGTCTCGAAACCCTTCTTGCATAATCCTACAAAGCTATTCAGAACGCGTTCTTGTAAGAGCCACTTCCTGGACTTTTTCCAAGCTCCTGGACCATCGTAGTCCTTCGACAGTTAGTTTTCTGTCCGCGAAACCTCTGTTAGCCGTCTTGATCGGGCAGTCAAAAAACACGTACTCGGTACTTTCCGCACCCGCTCCGCATTTACAGTGGTCGTTTTTGCTTAACCCGAATCATCGCAGGTAGGCTTTCAAGGCCTTGCATTTGATTTTCCAATGATCCACCCAAAGGCACTACATTGGCTAGGAAGCGGGTTTTTCATTTTACCTGGAAATTTTTAATTTTGTCAAACCTTTGCTATTCCAAGCAAAGTGCCTAACAACACACACACGGGACCTACATCTTACCCTCATCCAAACGAGGGTGTACTTTTGTGAAAAATGTTCGCCTAACATTTTTCAAGCGGTCTGTGTCGAGATTCAACACCGGGACCTTAGGCTTAGTAGTCTCACGCAAACCAACTAAACCACAGAGCCACCTGACTCTTAAAGCCTAATGTCTGGTTAGTAACTGCACCATCTTGTTGTCTATCTTAACCTCCATCCTGTGGCTTGCTCGATCAGCTTATTTGCCCTGTCGTTTCTTCGATTGGCGTCGTACCACTTGACCCAATAAAATTTCAAACCACAGATCTCGAGTGCTGTATGCGCTATCTTCCAGGCGTCTCTTTGGAGATATGTCGAGATTTTCATATTCTCCAGAGCCGCCAAAGCTGATTTCTATCGTTGATAACAAAGTGTTTATTTCTACCTAAGTGGTTGATACCGTACCCGACAGCTTTCCTTATGGATTACAATTCGCACTCTGAAATGGTGTTCCAATCCTCAAGTTTCGCTTGGAATCTAAACCACCTCCCCGTCTTTGTATACGACAAACGCCGCTCTTGTATGTTACCATTTATTCGCGAGCCATCGTATAAATTCTGACTCCCGCCGCGATTTTATCGCCTTCGACAAACTCGATTCTCTTGATATCAGTCAGATGCCCTAATTCAGAAATAACAATTTTCCTCTCAACCTCCCTAGAATTTTCGACGACTTACCGCTCTTTCTCTATATTTATAAATCTCCTATCTCAGTGACGACGAATTCAATTTGTAGAGTCCTACTAATCACCAAACCGCCTCCGTGGAAGTGATCCGCTACGCCCTCGCTGATTTGATCGTTGTTATGCCCTGAACGCTCGTCAATTGCCGGACTTCGCTAACTTTGCAACCCTCCGCCCAAACAGACACTGCATACAATATTGCCGGTTCGATTGCTCGAGGGTAGACCGTCCTTAAGGATTCGCTTCTATATAGCCAGTTTCTCATTCCTGCCGCCATCATTCTGTTCTGCTCTTGCTTTTGAGAAACTACACGTGCACCTTTCAAGTCAATTTGCTATCTAACTTGACGTCTAGGTTTGTGATGGTTTCCTTGAACGGGATCTTCGCCCCTCCTACCTTTAGTCTAGATGGACGCTGTTCCAGATACGTTCCTAAATAAAGCGCTTCCGACTAGAACGTATTGCCCGTGACCATTCGTGCCACCTGTTCAACGCCTCTTTCGTTTTCGTTCGCATCTCCATTAACTATCTCGACCTGATAATCAAAAGCATATCAACCGCAAACCCAACAATAGTTCATGCTTTGGGCAATTTAATCTTTAGAATGTTTGACCAGAACATGAACCTTGTAGACACTCTTTTCCATTACACGCGATACAGTTTCCCCCGGAATTTTGACCTGTGTCAAAAATAGCTCTCGACCAATGGCATCAGATTTTATGAGTAATGCTTATATTCCAACTCCCAAACGATCGATGGTCATCAGGTAGCAACAAATGCTCCCGAAATGTCCAAAGCCACGATGACGCAATACTACTTTGCTTTCCTCGCTCGCTTTATTTCTTAGACTACAAACTCTAACGCGATTTAAGGTTTGGGCCTTTGGAGCGATGTTTTTAAAAAACGTTTCCAAACTTCTTGACAATTTATTTATCTTAAACAAAAATTATCATGGAATTTTGAATAACTGTATAAAATAACTTTAAATCGAAATTAATTAGTTAATTGAACTAGGGCGAGTAGTCTAGGTAAACAACAATGCAAAAGCTGGAGTGCTCAGACTGACTCTATTGAGTAGCTTGAACATAGAAGTATGGAGTTTGAAGACTGACTGCCGAACCTTGAGCTCCCGGACTTTTTATAATATCCTGCCCCCTCACATGGCTAGGTAATTGCGGTATGTTAACCGTCTGTGACCTGCCACCTGCAGTATCACTGTCGTCTCGGATACAAAGTTGCATATCTGTTCTTATGAACTGTTAATAACCTGTCTGGTTCATCCTTATATTACATTGTTGCAATTGACTTATGATTTATTTAACAATTTCTAATAATTCCTACTTACCTTCCCCGTATCCAAATCGTCGCTCAACCCGCATGGCCACGACTCGATCCACAGCTTTCCCCTTGTACCGGTGGCAAACTAATTGTACGATAGCTGCCCGGGTCTGACGCATCCATCTTTTTAGGTTTATGCATAGACTTTTTTACGTTCTACACTTTCCAGCAACGTAGAAATACGCCCTTTTTCAAACAAAGAATAAAAAACCTGGCAAAGGTACGCGAGGCCAATTGGCAGCAAGATGTTTCCAGATATTGTTCAGACTAAGAATAATAAAATAACTAGAATTAAGGAACACGTTACCCATTTCAAGTATGGTAAAAACGAAAGATCTTAAATTGCTAATCATATAATAACTGTAGAATATCAGACTATTAAAAACGTTGCCAACGTATTCCTTCTTGAATCTATTAAAACAGTTAAACACAAAGATTCTCACTTAAATACTGATAAGGGGCCACAGTTTCATCCGGTTTGTTCTCTCTATTAGCCAATAAATAATGAGATTGAATAAAGCTTTACGTTTCCTCCGTCCAAGAAGTTTTAGTACAATTAAGTTGCGCTTAATCGCCGAAATACAATTTTTCTTTTGTCTTGTGACAATCACTAGTCTGCGCGGCAAAGAGAATATACTCGAATGTGCAAAGCAGCAATAGTAAATTGTCTGCTTGAAAGATTCACTTCAGTCCACATGCGCAGAAGAATATCTTCAGAAAAACTCCTGACAATTTTTTTATTTTACTCGATTAAATAATACTTTTACTAGTAATGGTCACTTAGTGCGCAAAAAACGTATTTAGTTTTTAAATAATTTTTGTGGTTAAAAGGAGTTAATTATATTTATTATTCTGAAGAAGTAAGCATTTGGAATTGTACCTACCGTATTAAATGCGGCATTGAATGTAGTTTTAAAATCAGTAAACTGTTAGTTATATCGCGGTCCCAAGACAAAAAGTGTTACTCCGGATAGTTCTGATATAAGAGACTCTCAACCTCTCATTTCAATGAAAAAGATTCTCATAGTTTTAAGTTGTTTCTGTGTCTAGTACTAGACATTTATTTCTTTTTAATTTTAAACTTCGCTCTGGATAATCTTTTATTTCATTGTTTACAGTGTCGTGGCGAAGGATTTCCAGCAGGTGACTCCGGTAAAAGAGCTTCGGCAATTTCAAAAGCAATGCAAGCTATTTTAGAAGTAGAAAATATTGTTCAACCAAAAGTAAGACAGCAGCTCAATCAAAAAGCAGTCCAAAGAAAATTCCAAAAAGGAAAGATCAGCGCTGATATAGAACCAAAATTATCGGTCTTAAGGTCTTCTAAAGGGAAGGTAAAAGATGGAAGGTCAATTAATCAAAACCGAAATTTGATCCTTAAGTCTGAAAATTTTTTAATAACCGATCTTACCGCAACTAAAAAATGTGGTAAACCTGCATCAATTGCATCTCAAGCAAAAACATGTGACATGCAAAACCAAACTAGTTACGCAGAATCTTTTAAAAATAGCTTAAGAAAAAAGAGGGGCCACAGTCCTGACATTTGAGCGCCAGAAATCATTGTGAAAGAAAATAGTAACAATTAAAAGATACTAATAAAAACTGTTAACAATATTTGTGTTATTAATTTTTTGTTGGTAAGTGTAAAATACTTTAAGACCGATTTTGTATATGCCCGAAAAACACTCTTTTCATGCTACACAATTTGTGGATTGTATAAAAGTGCGGGCACAATATTGCATGACTGTCTACCACTGTCACCACGATTATAAGCTACCGTACAATGACTAAACCCACATGTGCTGCATGGTTTTTAGTCGTACAGAAGCAATCAAATAGACTGCTCTCTCTTTCCTATATATATATATATATATATATATATATATATTGCTATAATTATAGGGTAGTTTAGGGGTAGGTTAAGTCATAGGGCTCGTAGAATAAATATAAACAACTTCCAGTTTAAAAAAAACACATAATTCCAGATATTATAAGAGTAAACCGGTCACTATACATATTGTTAATTGAGAGCACACTGTGTATAAAATACATGAGATTAAATGCATAAGAACATAGAAATATCCAAGAGTAGTTTTACAAGTTAAGATAAGATTTGAAAACGCAACAAAATGCATCAAAATTAAATCAGCGAGAAACCTATATGAATTGGCATTACAAATATTTAACAATTGCGTTAAAAATATCATCGTACACGCAATCTAAATTATGCATTATTAGAAAATCGTACGTGACAGGAAGAATTCACATTTGTTCAAAAATCCAATATTATGTAGAAATAAACAAGCACCAGATTATTTAGATTAGATAATAATAAATAACAAACATCGAATACGTTACTTAATAAAAGGAAATTGTTGGAATTTCTCAAATAATACCATGATATGTGAGAGTATTACGTGATGAACCAGGCATGCATTTGAATATTTGAACTAAATAATTGGTAAAAATCCCAAAGTATACAAAATACAGGTAAAAGTGTCGTCCCAGCACGTGAATGAACCAATGAAAAGCAGGTGGAGGTAAGGCTTTAAGTACAATAAGGATGAAGCAACGAGTTAGTATACGTTCAAACCGGGCTACGACTATGTTTGAAAGTACTAATTATTTTACGTAACCAGTGAAACAAAAATTAAAGTGAAATTATATTGAAAAGTGTACGAATTTGTGAAACGAATATGTCAATCTATTATAGACGTAAGTAATAACAACTTAATTAAAAATCCATTTCAAACATTAATAAAACAGGGCTTTTAATACTGGTATTTTAACACTGATATTTAAAATGACATTTTAATTCTGGTATTTTAATACTGGTATTTTAACACTGGTATTTAAATTGGATTTTAAATTATTTTAATACCGATATGGAAAATGTTTTAATACTTGAAATTGTCTTAAATACCTACATTTAAATGGGATTTTAATATTTACATCGAAGTTGTTCTCATACCGATATTTAAAATTGGGTTCCAATACCCACATGTAATTTGGATCTGAATTGTAATTTTGGTTTTGATGTCGACTTCTAAATTCGACTCTCAATTTGGACATATTCAGACTTGGTACGAAAAAAACTCTTGGGGATGCAGATCACAGGCTAGGAAGGAACTACAGAACCATTTCAGGTTAGCAATCTTGATTCAATTTATTATTGAGAACTGTTTTTAATTCAATATTTATCATTTTTGTATTTGTTTATTCTATTAAATTAGTGCATAAACTCAACCAGTAGACTATTACTAAACACCTAAATGACTAAACTATTAATTGGTATAGCTAATTGTTTATTCTTTAAAATTAAAAACTATGCACTACAGGTCCGTAATAGGAATTTTCTTGATTAAGGCCGAAAAAAACGAAAACGCAATTAAACCATAAAGTGTAATACATCGTTGAATTCGGCATAAAAAGGGCTTTCAGAATCGGATACCAGATCACCAGGACGGTATTTAAAAAAAAAGTTAAAGATGGGTCCGCAAGGACGAAACGTCAGGTGAAAAAACTGATAATGCCTTGTTAAGGGACATTAAAAGTTGCTGTTGCCTTCGGTTTTGGTCTAGGTGCTATATTAACGCCAAAACAAAATAATATGTAAAATAAGAAAATCCAATTTTTTAGAAATATCTCAAAAACCAAAAACTGTTTTGGGGATTTCTAAACGCCATTTTTCTAGGTCTTTGATTACACAACTTTTCTCCCATTTAACCAAATCTGTATCTCGTACCATTTTCAAGATCCCCATAGTGACCCTCCTTATCTCAGACACGGTGTATATTACTGTAGTTTAATAGGTCATAAGAGGTATTAGCAAGGTCAAATAATTAGTTATTGCAATGTAAGGTGTGTATATAAGGGTTAAGCAAGGTTGAAGACAATTTTCAGAAAGATCGGATGATAATTGACCAATTTTCAGTAAATACTAATAGTAATTAGGTATGAAACCTAATTGCGTAAAGCAGCGTTAAGATTTATTAGGAAATAGCCTATAAATATGTTAACTAGAAAGCTTTTATGTGTATAGCAATAAGGTCGATAATTAAAGACGGTTTTAATTATTTAGTAACAGTTATTTATTTTGTGTAAATATAAAGCATTGTAAATAGGTTCTGGGTAGCGAGTATAAAGCTTGTCAACAATTATTAAAGTTGTTGGAAGAAGACCGTTAAGCAATAAAACGTGCACGTACGAAAAACAGATCGATAATTAAAAGAGAAAAACAATAAGTTACACATGGCAGCAAAGGAAGGACAATAGCATATGTTTAGTAATCATTGACTTTTAAAACATTGGTTAGACAAGGAAATTTAGAGGCAAACGAGCGAAACAAAGACGCAATGTGTTTTGTGCAGGTGTTAGTTGAAATAGGAATAAGAAATCTGTAGTGGTGTACAAACAGAGTACGATTGTTAGATTAGGTGTACAAAAGCAAGATAGACGATAGTATCGATCGGTTAGGTAAAACAGAGCTTATGAATAGGGGGGGATGAAAACAACCATATATAACATACGGGTTAGACGAAGATAAGAGATAGGCACAACGTAGTTGAAAATTTAGGAATGGGAAATGACAAACACTGGAAGATTTTAAATGCAGGTTAGAGCAAAATGACACACATGCGCGTGCAGTAGGGGGTGTATTGTGGAGATTAGAATAAAACGACAGTTATCGGAGGATTTCATAGAAAGCGGCGGCCATTGAGATATTTAATGAGCTTTTCTTCGTAAAGCGCTTATTTGTTATTTAAAATTCTAAGATTTCTGCGACGGTTAACAAGTTTTAGCGAGAATAACTCAAGGATGATCGTGTGTTTATGGGAATTGAGCGACCGTTTGTTGTTTGTGCTGCGTGTTGGTTTTCTGGAAACGGTGGACGGTTGGAAATGATACCAAGAAAATATGTTATAGGGGTGGTGAGGATAATTTCAAGGAGATAGGCTATATAAACCATAACGAGGAGGTAAAAGCTTTTTTCTCTTCTCGTTTTGAATTTCGATCGCCAACCAAGTTACTTACAAATGCAAATATAATTAAATAAGTTTAGAGTTTATATAAATTTAATAAGCACAAGTGGGTGTTAAGTGATATGGCAATGCTGAAGTAAATATAATTCTGTAAATAATGAAAGCATAATACCAAGTAAGTAGAATTTTACTACTTGTGGTTGGAAGTGTTTTGTGTACTCGGGGTACATGTCGAGTGTATGGATGGACCAGTAGCTTTTGTAAGGAGGAATCTGGATAAAAGTGTGTTGTTCCGGATGGTGAGAGGCCACCTGGAGAAAGAGTTTGAACGTGCAGTCTAAAGGAACGACTACGTTGTAGATGGTTTCCACGTAGAGAGCTGGGGTGCTACAATCCAGGTAACTCTACGTTTGTAAACTTTTGCTTTTTTTGATATTGTGGAGTTTATAACAATTTGGTGATTTTTGGTGTATTGTATGGTATTGCAAGGACATTTTATTTGATGATTTAAAAAAAGGACTATATGAAAAATTTATTTATGTTATATTTTTGTGGTATAAAATGAAGGTGTAATTTTGGCTTTTGTACCAGGTAAAAGGGTTTTTGATAATTTCAGTGCCATAGTCAGCACATAGGTAAATTAAGGTTTTTACTATGAGCTCGTATTAAACCTGGGGTTTAAAGTAAAGTTTGGAGATAAGCCCAGTTAATTTTGATTAATTATTTATGTAATTATAAAATATTCAGTCATTTCCTTTAAAATGATTTCTTTCAAAATGATTTTTCTTTCAAAATGATTTTTCTTTCAAAATTGATAATAGTGTTAAATATTCAAAATGTACGAGGAATGTACACAAAATTTGAAATAGTAATTGGATGTATAAATAAATTGTGATGTACTTTTTGGAAGTCAACTTTTATTGATATAGTAGGATAGGATTTTCAGTGAACAAGTGAGCAGCCGTGGCGAATATCCCTGAAGAAGCTGAAGGTTTTGAGCGTCCAAATTGGAAAACATCTTCTGAGGATATTGTTATAGGGGATATGAAGTGCAAGTCTAGGTGGCAGGGCTTCATTTACAGTCAGGTGCAAAATTGTGTAATAACACAAATTTGTTTTTAAGCGACCATTCAGGTTAAGCTATGCAGCATTTTGACGCCTAAAGTGTGGGGCAAGAATTAACGAGCCGTTCCTAAGAAAGAGCAGAGTATTTTTGTCGACCCAACGGTAGGGCACAATGGAGAGGTAGATTCGTAGCAATTTTTGTCGACCCAACGGTGGAGCTCGATGGATAGGTTAGATTCGTAGCAATATATATATATATATATATATATATATATATATAAATAATTTTCTGCAGTTGAAATTACACCAATTACTTGAGATGTATCTGTAAATACATATTGTATTTACCTATACAAATCGAACTGTTATTTGCATAGCTATTACAAAACAATTATTTGATTGTTTTATAGGGGGAAAAAATCCATTGACCAGGTTTCAATCTAATTTGGTTTCGTCAGAATGGACTAGTTTTAACCCTAACAAAACATCAAGCAACCTCAATGTATATGCACGAAGAAACCTCTGTACGTTGGCAAAAGGAAAATAGAGCGCCATCAGATGACTAATGCCAGCACTAAGACTGAAACTATACAGAAGTTGATTTGAAACTATACTGTGTTCTATAGATGGCTATACATATACATTCTGCCTTTGGGATTTTAGTAATGTACATGCATATTTAATGCAATAAGTAACATTATGCCGCCACGGAAAGTGATGTTACGATTTGTATAGGTAAATACAATATGTATTTACAGAAACATCTCATATATATATATATATATATATATATATATATATATGTATATATATTGTTATGGATTCAAAGGGTTAAATTTGGGGTAAACAATGCAATTTCAAACACCCTGTATAGAGAAAGGAACAATTTATTTACGCGCAAAATTTATTTCATTCATTTAATTTAAACGAACAAGTAGTGACATATTTTTATAATTAAGGATTGGAAAGTAATAAGTTCATAAAGAAAACCAGTCTTAAAAACAAATAGAAACGCATAATTAATTTAATCTATTGTAATTCAACGTGTAATAACGTCATAAAACGCATCAGGATATATAAAATCAATAATCCGAAGGCAAAAGAGTTCGTGGTAGCAGACAAGGACGTCAATTATATCGAATACCGTGAAAAGAGGCTCCGAGAATTGTTATTTTAAAACGACCAATAATTGGAAACACCTGCATGTTTGAAAGGTTAGCTTCTGCGTATTTATGAACATAATAACATGGGTTTCAAAGAATATTTTCCAACCGTCAGTGGCTTCGAATAAAAGCTAACAAGAGTTTCTTAAAAAGCGGAAGGGATGCACGATCAATAATATGCTACAGATAGAGAAAGGCATAAAAGCATTCGATTTCAGAACGCACGTTCCTCTACACGTGGAGTAGACATGGCGCTGTCAGATATATCGATTTTCTACAGCTCAAGCGGGGTTGGAACGCGACATCTAATATGCATAAGACGGGAATAACAATATTACAGGCGGAGTTTCATGACGACACAGTACAGTATCATTGGTTCAAACGAGTAGTTTTACAATAGACGAACACGCGACAGGTGAAAGCGGTTTTTCGGAGACATGACGAGTTCAGGAGGCAAATTTCTGGGAGCTTTATATCCAAAATTTACAGAAATATTATTTTAAATTGAGTATTTCGCGCTATGTGTGTCCGGGAGGTTACATTTTGAACCGTATAAATACGGAATGGAAGTTATTAAGTTCCTCTTTGCACCGCTTTAACTACGTATCACAATAAACCGACGGTATAGTAGAGTTTGTGACTATTAAAATTTATTTGTAATATAGTTAGGTAGCACTAGCTCTTATAACTTGGTATTTGGGAGCGTTATTGTTATTAACGCGATTAGTGTCGAGTGTATACTAACTGATGTCCAACGAATACCACACCAAGCTAGTAAATTAATAAAGCAATAAACACAAGTGTAATATACATGAATTTGGATGCTGGGATGGTATGGTAATTGGTAGCACGAAGCCAAGGGGTTCTGGAGGAGTAGAACGCATAGTCACAAATCCAAGGGGTTCTGGAAGACGGCGTCATCGACGGAGATAGAGCCTTGAAGCATTTTTTAGATAACTCATTTGAATTTGCTGTTATTTTATAAACTGTTGAGATTATTTGTGAGGTGTGAGTGAACTTTGGGGGTTATTGTTGGTTATTTAACGTATTGGAAAAAATACGTGTACTTGACTATTTTGAGGGTATTTTAAATATTAAAAGAAAAAGGTGTATATAAAGTTTACTAAATATCATTACGAATTCAAATTAGATTGTTAAGGGTACATGGGTTATTAATTTTGTAGTAATTTTATGCAAGGTGAAAAGCATACATTAATAAACTGGGTTATTATGAGCTCACCATACTCCAGTGTGCAATAATAAATATAGGGTATTATTTGGGGCCCATTTACTCCTATTGTATTAAATGTGTTTGCAATTAAAATTTTAAAACAAGGACTTTACAAAAATAACACTTATTGAGTTGTAACTAGAGTACCAAAATGTACATATCTAAATAATTGTTTGTAAATAGCGGTAAATAAAGATTGTATGATTGTTGTATTATTTTGTGATTTTATTGAATGGTGTGTAAATGGGAAAAAAGAATGAGGGTAAATTTAGAGATCCGAGAAGAGGCACAGCTGAACTAGCCAGGGAAGCTGCTGAAGATATTGTTTTGCAGCAGAAGAATCAGGGTAAGAAAAATTTTGAAAATTTTATTGTTGAAAATTTCTTTTTTTTTAACAATGGCGATGTTAAAAGATTTATTAATCCCCTACCACAGCAATCTTATGGACGGCCCAACGATGGGGCGCGAATTTTGGTGAGACCACAGCAATATATATATATATATATATATATATATATATATATATATTTAAATTAAAGCAAATATTCTTCAATAGCACTTACAAATCTTTACTTATAAACATGTGATTCTAATTTCTTCAGATAATTAATCCTTACCTCTATTTCAATTATTTTATAAATTTGTATAGATAAAATTCATTTTAACAATAATATGTAATTTAAACATTTTTGGTCATTAAATAAAATTGTAAACATACACGTTAAAAGCTAAATTAAAACTATATATATATATATATATATATATATATATATATATATATATTGTTGTGATATACTCCTGTGAATGCGGGAACTGGGTCCTTTCAACAAAAAAATTCTAGTCCCACAGATTGGGCGTCATATACTGCTGTGATATACTCCTGTGAATGCGGGAACTGGGTCCTATCAACAAAAAAATTCTAGTCCCACAGATTGGGCGTCATAAACTGCTGTGATCCTCTTTTCGCCTCGGCTGCTCACCTAATTTTATACACCTCCTCATTCATAAAAAAAAACAACACATTCCTACCACAAACATCAACGTTAACTCTATTTACATCAATATTCAGAATACATTAAATTTTCAACTTAAATTTCAGCATAAAATTCAGTTTTAAAAAGAATTTCAAGATTAATTTTATTATCATTTTAATGTGCATCCAGAATTAAAGTCCTTGTTGGATGCCTACTAATTAATATAACAATATAAGCAGACCGAGTCTGAGTATAAAGGAGCATCTACCACCCTTTACGTTAATTAACCAGGTTCGTCTAATTGAGCTCAAAGACATACCCAAAGTTTCATCATATTCCCGAACATCAATACTAAATACCCTTTCTACTTAAACAAGCAAATTTCATCTTAAAATTAAAATTTTATGGTTAGTACAATTTCACTAATGTCCATTTTGAGTAAATCAGTTATAAAGTTATTCAACACACACCAAAATGTCAAACAAAATAGTATAATTTACCTGAAGGTTACTGTCCTCGTAGCTTTAATGTACATCGTCCCTTTAGTTAATCACACCATTCCAACAGGATTATATTTACGGCTTCTAATTCTCAACGCTTTTAAAATTTTCTCCATCACCATTTATTTAAAGTTGTTTCGGGGCTTTTCCGGAACTCATCTGTGTATATCTGACCCTTGTTTCGTGGATCCAGACACGTATTTGAACCATTTAATTATTAACACCCCGAAAAATAGCAAAGAAATTCATGCGTCTTTCACCAATATACGCCAAAACTGCCTACTTTTGTGTATACATTTGTCGTTGTAAATTTTGCTAATTGGTACAGTGATACTAAATTTTATTACCTTGTATCTAAGTGCACTGAAGTACATTCATGTTAGCACGTAAATAACAAACTATTTTGAATCACTAAAATATACGAGCAAAATTTTAAATTATTTTATCAAACTAAAATGCACTGTTTAACATCTTCAATCAAGTCGCGGATGTAAGAGCTTTTAACGCATCGAATAGTCAAAAGTCTAAGAGACCGAAATTCATATTACCACCGGTATATATAGCAAAAGCCTGTCTGTCGGTCTGTTCCCCAAAACGGGTAATTCTAAAGAATTTCTCATTCTCTGTTCCCAGTCCGTCGCTCGCGCGTCGGTTTTTACGAATTTTTCACTCGCCCCATTTAAATCTCAGAAATTCACACGGCACGCAAACATGTCCGAGAAAAACTAATTAATTTTGTACAGAAATTGTTGTTTCTACCTCTGATATTTGCATCCTATTTTCAACCAATTGTGACCCTCGTGACGTTGCTTAAATCACGCCTTTTACTATATGTGTCTTTGCTTGACGCATTTTCTCTTTCCTTTTCTAACCTGTTCGTATTGGTGCAAATTGATATTCTTTATTATCGATTATATTTTAGTCCATGTGGACTATCTGGGTTTAATAACCCCGTATCGCACCTTCTCGTGAATATTAAGCCCCGGTTTCTCCAAGATTCTTTGTAAACATTAATTATCTGCAAACTTTTTCGCCGTACGTGATATTTAAACTACGCAGGTGTTCAAAATAATATTAATTCTCAGAGCTTTTTAAATAAACCCTGTTTTGTATTTCGTGCTAAAGCATCTGACCGTTTCCAATATCCTTAGAATCGACATGTTTATCTAAACAAATTAAACTGAAATTGCCTTTTAAAATACGCAGGTGTGTTCAAACATCCTACTTCTAACTAACACTTCTAGGATTTGCATTTTATTGGGTTTTTACAAGTTTCTATAGATATTATCTGTTACTAACGATTCAATTAAAATAATACCCTTTAATTTTAGTGAATCCTAATTAAATATTCAATTACTATCTGTACACTTTGTCTACTACTTGTTACCCAGAACTTAAATCAATTAATGTAAATTTTGCACGTAATTGGTCTTTGTTTAGGAATAATTACATTACACGCAGAGCTTTTTAATACTGCTTCTTTTGATATAAAGCGTCTTGTACATGATTTAAATCTCTTATGTTTAATGAAACTAATAAATATTTATGCTTCACGGTTTTAATAACGCGTATTATCTAATAATATTCATTATACACGGTGATTAAAATTATTTGATGTGATTATTTAATTTTCTACCCTGGTCTAAATATGAGTATTTTCCCCCTATTTGAATACAAATAATCCCACTTATTTGAATGCAAATATAAAGCATTTAGACAAAAAATTACAAAAAAAATTGCCTATCTCTCTACCCTTATCTATCTAACTTACCTAGCTTATCTCCAATCCAAAAAATATTTACACCTATCCTATATCCCTATCCTATTCCTAACTCTCACTTAATTTTATAAACTGAAATTATCCCTAACTTCATCCTACTTATCCATCTAATCCTATATACATCCTATATACCTATCCTATTCCTAACTTTTAACTAATCTTATATGAAATATCTATACTTAACCTATCTTATTTTCTTCCTACATTTACTCTTTATTCTCATCCTAAACCTATTCCTAATTATCTCCCATATTTATCCTATACCTAGCTTTATTTTCTATAAACACTTACTTCTACTCTTCTATCTACACCTATTCTATCCCTATCCTATTTAAATCTAACTCTCTTCTTGACCCTCCAAGTCTTTCTTCTCACTATTCTAATACTCTTCATCCCTATCTCTCCCTCTTCTATATCTATACTTAACATCCCTGTTATCTCACCTACAATAAACTTATCATCCCTATTATTTTTACTCTTAAATATTACTTCTTCTTCAGTCCCTACACTTGCCTGTTTCTCATTTATCATTGTGTCCCTTTCTACCGACAAACCAAACGATACTACTTTACAATTCTCGATTTTTCTCTCTACGGAAAATCCTACGTACCTTCTAGAATTCTTATGTAATGGAATCCGCCAGATTAAATCCCTTAAATCTACTTTATTAAAAACAAACTTGCCATCTTTACTTAATTTCGCCTTCACCTGCTCCTGATATGCTGCTTCTACCCCCACTACTTCTGCATGTTTTTGTATTAAAGCTTGAACCTCTACTTTCCTTTCCTCTGGACATCTTATTGTGTTGATCTGTTTACTTTCATCATCCTCTATCTCTACTACATTAATACTAAACCCCGTGTCATCCTCTGTGACTTCATAACTGCCCTTCCATGGCACTACCCTATCCTTAATCCTTACTACCTTCCTTTCCATATCTATCAAAACCCTTAACTTCATCATACAGTCAACACCTAAAATGCTCTGAAACTTCAGTCCAGGTACAATTACAAACTCCTGTTCACAGCTTAAACCTCTTATATCTATCCTAAGCACCACAACACTATTTACTACAGCAAACTTCTTTTTATTTGGAGCTACTAAATGACTACGCTTTATAGGCATAACTCTATCACAAACCTTATCCCTAATTTTGCTGACGAATTCCTCCGATATTAAACTCGCCTCTGCCCCTGTATCAAGTAATACTTCTACATTATTCTCAAAAATTTCTAAATTAATAATTGGCAAACATAATTTTTCCTTAGTTTCTGGCTCAACTTCCTCCTCAATTTTGAAAAATTCACGTTGATGTTCATACACATTTACACTGAAATCTAGTGGTCTAAAAATCCTGTCCAGGTCTGTTTTCCCTACTCGTTCCTGGTCTAGCCGTCACCTCAGCGTATGTCCTAGGCGTTTCCACTCGTTCCGTGTCTGTATTAGCAGTCCCGCTCATGTCTGGTGAACTATTCATTCTGGTAGGTCCCGGTCTCGGTGCAGGTCCCCTTCCTAAACTATTACTCCTAACGTATGGTCGTCTCTGTTCCCAATTCTGTCGCTGGTATCCGTAACTATTCCCCCGTCTAGCGTAGTTGTCCCTTCTATTGTCAAACCTAACTGTGTTGATCTGTCTTTCCCTATTATCCCGAGGTCGTCCACTACTTACGTCGTCGTACCTCTGCAGGTATTCCAAAAACATTTCTCTGTCCACTATGTTCTGTAGTGCTACGTGCTGTCTTATGTCTACCTCGAAGTGTCGTGATAAATACTTAATAATTTGTCGGTCCGTCAGTGGTGGGTTCAGTTGCTTTGCTATGCTATACTTGCGTATAGCATATTGCTCCTACTTCCTGAAAATTCTCCTTAAATTTCCTGTGATTAAGTCGTCTCGTACCTGGTCTTGTCTGTGATCACTCCAGTAGTGCTTTAAAAATTTGTTTTCAAAGTCCTGATACGTGTCTATGTCCTGTCCTACTAAATTGTACCACGCTTCCGCATTGTCCTTTAATAAAGCCTTTATCGTATTTAGTTTAGTCTGTTCGTCAAATAAATTTCCCACTAGATTTCTTACACTATTAATAAAAATTTGTGGATTTACCCTGTTATCGCCATAAAACTTCATGTGTTGGTCCAATGATACTCCACCTGTATAAAATCTGGGACCATCCCCCGTTAAATTTGACATGTTGTATTCGATACTACTAACTTCGCGTTCTACCCTGCCTAACTGATCCCTACATGAGTCCGTCACTTCAGTCATTTTTACATTAATCTCTTCTTCACAAAAAATGCGTACTTCGGACCTTAAATGTCCCATTTCCTGTCGAAGACCTGTAATATCCCGCTCATTTTTATCAACCCTATTTTCAACCTCCCCCATTTTCACGGTAAGACTATTTTTAAACTCTGTAAATTCTTGAGTCGATTGCTCAATTTTCCCGCTTATCTGCTCTAATTTTCTGTTGGACTCCTCCCTAGCTCTATTAGCTTCATCGCTTAGCTGTTCTAATTTTCTATTGGATTCTTCACTCATCCTCTCTAACATTCTCAATATCATCTCGTTTCCTTGATCCCCTGATTCCGTCCTCGACTGATCTCTACTGCCTCCAGCTTCTTCCATTTTCGAATTTTTCTCACACAATGCACTATCGTCACTTCCAATTTCCACTCCTTGACTCCTTAACCACTCTTTTCTCTGCATACGTTCAAATCACTCACACACTCTAACTACTCTTAAATTTATACACACACAGAAACTCTCTCTCTCAGATCGCCAGTTTCCTGGAATAAAATCACAAAAATTGTATTTGGAACTCGAGCCTCACTTTTGGGTCGCCAAAGAATGTTGTGATATACTCCTGTGAATGCGGGAACTGGGTCCTTTCAACAAAAAAATTCTAGTCCCACAGATTGGGCGTCATATACTGCTGTGATATACTCCTGTGAATGCGGGAACTGGGTCCTTTCAACAAAAAAATTCTAGTCCCACAGATTGGGCGTCATAAACTGCTGTGATCCTCTTTTCGCCTCGGCTGCTCACCTAATTTTATACACCTCCTCATTCATAAAAAAAAACAACACATTCCTACCACAAACATCAACGTTAACTCTATTTACATCAATATTCAGAATACATTAAATTTTCAACTTAAATTTCAGCATAAAATTCAGTTTTAAAAAGAATTTTAAGATTAATTTTATTATCATTTTAATGTGCATCCAGAATTAAAGTCCTTGTTGGATGCCTACTAATTAATATAACAATATAAGCAGACCGGAGTCTGAGTATAAAGGGAGCATCTACCACCCCTTTACGTTAATTAACCAGGTTCGTCTAATTGAGCTCAAAGACATACCCAAAGTTTCATCATATTCCCGAACATCAATACTAAATACCCCTTTCTACTTAAACAAGCAAATTTCATCTTAAAATTAAAATTTTATGGTTAGTACAATTTCACTAATGTCCATTTAAAGTAAATCAATTATAAAGTTATTCAACACACACCAAAATGTCAAACAAAATAGTATAATTTACCTGAAGGTTACTGTCCTCGTAGCTTTAATGTACATCGTCCCTTTAGTTAATCACACCATTCCAACAGGATTATATTTACGGCTTCTAATTCTCAACGCTTTTTAAAATTTTCTCCATCACCATTTATTTAAAGTTGTTTCGGGGCTTTTCCGGAACTCATCTGTGTATATCTGACCCTTGTTTCGTGGATCCAGACACGTATTTGAACCATTTAATTATTAACACCCCCGAAAAATAGCAAAGAAATTCATGCGTCTTTCACCAATATACGCCAAAACTGCCTACTTTTGTGTATACATTTGTCGTTGTAAATTTTGCTAATTGGTACAGTGATACTAAATTTTATTACCTTGTATCTAAGTGCACTGAAGTACATTCATGTTAGCACGTAAATAACAAACTATTTTGAATCACTAAAATATACGAGCAAAATTTTAAATTATTTTATCAAACTAAAATGCACTGTTTAACATCTTCAATCAAGTCGCGGATGTAAGAGCTTTTAACGCATCGAATAGTCAAAAGTCTAAGAGGCCGAAATTCATATTACCACCGGTATATATAGCAAAAGCCTGTCTGTCGGTCTGTTCCCCAAAACGGGTAATTCTAAAGAATTTCTCATTCTCTGTTCCCAGTCCGTCGCTCGCGCGTCGGTTTTTACGAATTTTTCACTCGCCCCATTTAAATCTCAGAAATTCACACGGCACGCAAACATGTCCGAGAAAAACTAATTAATTTTGTACAGAAATTGTTGTTTCTACCTCTGATATTTGCATCCTATTTTCAACCAATTGTGACCCTCGTGACGTTGCTTAAATCACGCCTTTTACTATATGTGTCTTTGCTTGACGCATTTTCTCTTTCCTTTTCTAACCTGTTCGTATTGGTGCAAATTGATATTCTTTATTATCGATTATATTTTAGTCCATGTGGACTATCTGGGTTTAATAACCCCGTATCGCACCTTCTCGTGAATATTAAGCCCCGGTTTCTCCAAGATTCTTTGTAAACATTAATTATCTGCAAACTTTTCGCCGTACGTGATATTTAAACTACGCAGGTGTTCAAAATAATATTAATTCTCAGAGCTTTTAAATAAACCCTGTTTTGTATTTCGTGCTAAAGCATCTGACCGTTTCAATATCCTTAGAATCGACATGTTTATCTAAACAAATTAAACTAAAATTGCCTTTTAAAATACGCAGGTGTGTTCAAACATCCTACTTCTAACTAACACTTCTAGGATTTGCATTTTATTGGGTTTTTACAAGTATCTATAGATATTATCTGTTACTAACGATTCAATTAAAATAATACCCTTTAATTTTAGTGAATCCTAATTAAATATTCAATTACTATCTGTACACTTTGTCTACTACTTGTTACCCAGAACTTAAATCAATTAATGTAAATTTTGCACGTAATTGGTCTTTGTTTAGGAATAATTACATTACACGCAGAGCTTTTTAATACTGCTTCTTTTGATATAAAGCGTCTTGTACATGATTTAAATCTCTTATGTTTAATGAAACTAATAAATTTTTATGCTTCACGGTTTTAATAACGCGTATTATCTAATAATATTCATTATACACGGTGATTAAAATTATTTGATGTGATTATTTAATTTTCTACCCTGGTCTAAATATGAGTAATATATATATATATATATATATATATATTATAGTGGTTTTAACGGGTTAAAAATAAAAATAAACAAAACAATTTCAAAACACCCTGTATAAAGGAACCACCAGAAATTACGTGCGAAATTTATATTTGTTAGTTCATTTTTAAGTAAAGGGTATTAATCAAATTGTACAAATAATGATAAATATTTGGTAGGTTTGCAAAGAAATTAAATGGTAAAAGCCAATGCCATTAATTTATTAATTTAATTGAAATTAATTAAACGGTTATTGACGTATCATATGCATAAAAGCGTGTAAAGGTCAATAATACCAAGGTGAGACGCGTTGCTAACAAACAAATATATCAGTAGGGTTGAAATACGGCGAAATCCAACTCTTAGAATTGTTACGGTTGAACACCTGCGTGGTTTGGAAATGTCAAGTTCTAATTATTTTGTGTAGATAAACATGAAGATTCTACGTATATTGTAAACGGTCGCATGCGTTCGTAGTAAATACTAACGAGGAGTTATTTAAATCACGTAGTAGGTCCACGTGGTGTAGATAGCAAGTAAACAGAAATATCGATTTTCTACCACTCAAGCAAGGTTAGAAAGAGACGTAGAAAACGCATAAGCATGAGACAACGGTTGTATAGGCGGGATTTGTGAAACGTCAGTAAATATACGGTTGGTCGATATAGTTAGTTGAACGCGAGACATATACAAGCATAGTGTAGCGTAGTTTTCTATTTTAACGACGTGCTGAAATTCGCAGAATTAAATATTGGTTAAGTGCAAAATTGTAAGAAATATTATTTTAAATGAAGGACTTCGCGTTAGGTGGGTATGGAGAGGTTACATTCGAAGTGTATAAATATTCTAAAAAGGTAGCACGGCTCTCTTCTCTTTTAACTTCGTGTCCTTAATATTTCAAAAGCTTCAGACTACGTATGGAAGCTACCACGAGTTTTTGTAAGTAAAATAAAATTATTTTAAATTTATATTGCACGGTGAGCTTAATAATTTATACGCAGTTTGTGTGCCGAGATTACATATTAATTTTTTAATTGAAGTATCACCTATAAAATTTTAACAAGCTCGTGTCGGGAAGTTAATTAACGTGGTTTGAAGTAACTAAATGTGAAAGACGTATGTTTAAATGGAATTTGAAATTTGGTTACACCGTGGAGGCGGCGTTGGCGGATCGGCTTAGATGGAGTTCGTCTAGTAACAGCTAGAAACGGCCTGCAGAACAGATAGAAGAAATACATGGCATCGTCCACAGAGTAGAGATCTCCTAGAAATTTTCAGGTAACGATTTGAAATTGTGATTCTTATAAACTGTGAATATTGGGTGACGTATGAGAGTGATTTTCAAGGTAGTGTGGATTATTTACATATTGAACATAATACGTGTAAATAACTTTATTATGGTATTTAACTAGAAATTTGAAGGTGTCTATAATGCTTTTTAACGTTCCATCAGAACGTGAAATTTTTGTGAAGAGTACATGGCTTTGTTTTTTTTAATTTGTTGTAAGAGAATGCAAAGTAGAAGGGCATACATTATGTATAATTAGCTGGGTTATCATGAGCTTACCCTACCCCAGAGTTTACTTAGATTAAAAACAAAATAAATTATAAAGAAGGAATTTTAGAGAAGGTATTATTCAAGGCCCATTTACTCCGGGTACATTTTATGTATTTGATGATTTTAAAATAAAATACAGGACATTACAAAATAAGATTTACTGAAGTGTAACGTGATCAATGAAATATGAACAATATTGAATTTCATTTGTAAATAGTAATAAATAAAAGATTGTATGTTGGTTGTATTTTGTGGTTTTATTGCGAGTGTGTGTGTACGATTGAGAATATGCGAGTGAATCTAGATACCCAAGAGGAGGTCCAAATGAGCTAGCCGGAAGCATGTGCTGAAAATTGGCAATTCAACCGAGAAAGAGAGGAAAACGGGTAAGAAATATTTTTTTTGACTTATTTAAATTTTTGGAAATTTTTCTATTTTCGAATTTGAAAATTTAATAAGATTTCGAATATATTTTTGTTGGTGAAGATGTTACCCGAGTTCCACGGCATTTTATGACGGCCCAATGTTGGGATTCGAATGTTTTGAGAGAGTACTAAATTAGAGCGGAGTTCCACGGCAATATATATATATATATATATATATATATATATTGATATGATAACGTCGTACTCGGTGTAATGACGTTTTTACTTAACTACACCGCTCTGTGTTCTCAAACCAAATTTAATCTTACTAATTTTTACTATTATGCCACGGCTAGCCCTATTTAATCTACACAGAGTGCACAACGTTACGATGATTAATTTTTCACTTCTCCACCCTTTTATGATTACCTATTTGTTTGAATTGATAAGCGACGACAATTAGTTTCATATAATGATAAGAAATATTATTTACAATTTTTGAAAAATATTAAATACACCCCTCAATCAATCAATATCACATGTATCATTTATCCCAAAATTTATATGCTTTGAATTCAATCTAAAGTCACCAAAAACTACCTTTTTTACCAAAGAAACCTGAAACATTCTAGACCCCTTTATAATATATTACGCAAGTTTAACGTATGCAATGTTTGTTGTTGACTTTAGTACAATTTTTATATAAATTAAATAAATTTAGTATTGAAATTTAAATAGAAAAAATATCTTAAAACTAATTAGATCTGACCTGCTACAGGTTGTTCGGGTTGTGGATCAACACCCTTTTGTTGTCCTCCTCCGTTTATCACTGCTCTGCTTAGTTGAACCCTTCGTTTTCCATAAATTACTTCGTGCTTCTTTAATTTATGTCTTGAATCTCGCAACTCAAAATTGTACCAGAATTGTACCAAAATATAATTGCCAACGTTGATTTGAAATATTATATTGACCCAGATTTGAATTATTATTCTTGAAATATTATTATCGACGCATACTTGAATTATGTGAATTATTGTCATCAACATTCGAATTATTATCATCAACACATTTGAAATATTCTATCGCCCAATTCGAAGCCCTATTATTATTAATATTTAGTTTAAATAAATTACCCCACATTCTACTCACGTTAAACGGCAAAAAAGTCTTCATAATTGTAGCACTATTTGTCACTTGTAACATACACTTGGTATATTATTAAATATTAAATTACGCGTGACTATCTGTTTCGGAGTGACGCAGCTTCGCCCTGCTTGAGTTATGAACTGACCCGTCTTATCATTGCTCTGTGTTAATATAGGCTGTTCCCACTTACATGTGGGCTGGATTTTCAACAAGTCTTGTAGATATCTCAACCAACCACGTCTTTGTATTTCCTGCATTTTAAACTTGTTTCTGATGTAATTTTCTGCTAAATAAATGCAGTTTCTTTGGTTATTCGTGTAATGGTGTTTATTTGATACATCGTTATCTTGACCATACATTGTTTTGTGTAGATATCGCCTTTTCAATATTGTACAAAATAAATGATGTAACTCTAATGCTGTTTTCGTTTGTGTTTATGTATCTTTGAAACTGCGTTTTCTTATCAAAAATGTTTATTGTTTCCGCGTACTTGCATAAAGCTTTGTTAGGTTCTATCTCTTATCTTCGTATTTGTTTTATAACTAATTAGACACTTCTCAATGCGTGTTTAATTACATGTACTTTAATTTCTTCTGAATACGTGTACTTTTGTTGAAAAATATTCTTACTTGCATTACTTAAAATTAATAACGGTCTATATACAGAGTGTTAAATACTTGCTATTTACATAATGTATGAATTACCTATTTTTCTGCTAAATACGCGTTCTATTGTTGTAAGATATGCTTCCTTGCATCGCCTACAGCTAATTACGGTCTATATACAAGGTGTTAAATGCTTGCTATTTACATAATGTATGAATTACTTAATTTTCTGCTAAATAAATGCAGTTTTCTGCTTCCTATTGCAATTTATGGTTACTACACGACCCTTGCTACTCAATACACCCCTAAACAACCCCTTATCACAGCAATATATATATATATATATATATATACATATAAATATATTTATATAAAAAAATAATGCTGATGGAAAATCGTCCTTGGATAAAGGCATCCGATAAAAATTAATTATTAAATAATCATTTATTAAACATCAACGTTTCGGATAATGTATATCCTTCATCATGAGCTAAAAATTGCAAATAACACACATAGGATAACTAACATCCTATAAACTACTTAGTTTCAATGTGATTAATAAAATGATTTATAACAAACATTGAATAGAATATTAAAGTGTTAGTGTGATGAAACATCAAGTAGTATTAAAGAAGAATAGACATGAATGATTGAATTTGAAAAGTCACAAAATTAAAATATAACTAACCAATCAAAAGAGTACAATAAATTTATCTACTAAAAAATTAATTATATATACAGCCTGTTTCAAATTAACCCGGCACCATTGCTAACTTTGTTATTATTGGAGCTATGAGGTTGGTTAAATGAGCAAAGAAGCTCAGTTTTTACAGCTGATTACCGTGGACAGCGCAAAAAAGTAATTGAACATTACTGTTTCAAGATATTGATCAAAACACTTACTTTTTAAATGGAACACCCTGTATATTTTAAATTAAATGAAAGAAAATAAATTCTTAACAAAAAGTCTTATACACTCTTATATCAAAATTTTTAAGATAAAGTAAATATTAACAAATTTGTAATTTAATTAAGGTAGTCGTGACTTTTAAATAAAACATTTATTTAACACACTTAAAATTATATAAAATGTTCAAAAATTCCTCCATTTTCTTGAATGCACATTAAGGCTCGTCTAATAACACCCCCTGTAACATTTGCAATACTCCTACCGTCAATTTAATTAATACCTAATCAAATACTGTTTTTTAATTCGGCTACATTGGTATATCTTCTTTCGTAAACGTTATTTTTTACGTTGCCCCAAAAGAAAAAAATCTAAAGGCAACAAGTCTGGTGAACGAGGTGGCCACTTTATAGGACCATTTGTTCCCATCCACCGGTCCCCAAAAAGTCATTGCATCATTGCGCCAACTTCGCGAAAATTATGTGTTGGAGCTTCATCTTGCTAGAAGTAAATGGTTTGGCGATCTTCTAGATTAATATCATCCAGGTATTCTTCAAAAACTTCTTCCATAATATTCATATATCTGGCTCCAGTAAGCGATCCGTAATAAAACAAAGAGCCCACTATTTTACTACCAATCAAACCGCACCATACATTTAAACTAAACTTTGTTTGTGGATGGGAGGGGAAAGTTAACAGTGGATTTTTGCGTGACCAGTAATGCATGTTTTTACGGTTAAACATTCCAGAATTCGAAAAATAGGATTCCTCGCTCCAAATTATATTTCTCACAAGACCAGGGTTTTATCTACACGAAGCAACTAACCAACGATAAAAAATAATTCGTCTTTCCGTATCTCCGGGTACTAAAGTTTGCCCAGGACGATATTTATAAGGAATAAATTTGTTTTCTTAATATTTTATAAATGAGTGTTAAAGAAAGGTTGCTATTTTTTACCAAATCCCTAATAGAATCACTTGGAAATGCTTCAAAATAAGCTAATATATTTGTTTCAACGTTTTCACTAATTATAAATCTCTTTCTAGTTCTTTTCTTCAAAAACAAAATTTTCATGGTCTCTAAATTTTCTGTACAGAATTAGAAAATATCTTCGGTCTGGAGAGTTTCGATTAGAAAAGATTTCGCGATAGCAACTTAATGCTCTGGTACTATTTTTTTCTACATATTATAAAAGTTTCCAACATATCACACTTTTCTTCATGAGTAAAAGGCATTTTAACAATGTTATTAACACTTCTTAAAGTTGACTGCTACAATTAAACTCACGAAATGACATAAACTTGTTAAACAAATGATTTGTATTTAAATATCCGCGCCTACCTTGATTAATTTACAAATTTGTTAATATTTACTTTATCTTAAGGTTTTTGATATAAGAGTGTATAAGACTTTTTATTAAGAATTTATTTCTCTTTTATTTAAATTAAAAATATACAGGGTGTTCCATTTAAAAAGTAAGTATTTTGATCAATATCTAGAAACGGCGGCGTTTTACTATTTTTTTGCGCTGTCCATGGTAATCATCTGTAAAAACTAAGCTTCTTTGCTTATTTAACCAACCTCATAGCTCCAATAATAACAAAGTTAGCAATGGTGCCGAGTTAATTTGAAACAGGCTGTATATATATATATATATATATATATATATATATATATATCGTATTGTGTATGGAAGGAATCAGATAAAATATAATTAAATCAAAGAATTAAAGAATAAATGATTGCACATATTAAGGTGGTGTCGGCTTTTCAAATATTTAGAAACAGCGGCAAATCTTTCCTGATAGTACCGCAACCTGACTTACATGTATATATTTAACCACGCTGAAAAACACTCTACTAACGTTTGTAGTTCTTTAAAATTAAATAAAGAAAAAATTTTTGTTTATTTATGCCACGGCTTTTGAAACTCAGTCAGGGATTATTATATCTAGATATTTCTACTCTGTAAGAAAACATGGGTTCTTGTCGTCTTATAGGTACATTAAACACATTCGCATAAAGCGTCGTCTAGTTTAGATCACTTAACCTCTCGTAGTGCAGATGTGGCGTTCTTATTTTCAAAGATTGCTAAATATAATCACAAATGTATGATTTAGATAAACGTTTGAGATTCAAATTACTAACAAATATCTTTAAATGATGCATATATATAAGGGTAAATTTTAAATACCTGTAATTCCTTCCCGAAGGTGCTTGAGTTGTACATGGACCTCGTTACAGGATAAAACAAAATCGTCTTGCGAACGTTTGCAGTTAATACCTGTTGAAAGTAAGTTTTATGTTCTTATTACATTCACTCTATTTTAGGTTCTACATCTAATAAATATAATAATTCAGCAACAGTATACTTAGATACGGCTCTATTAATATGAATTCTTGCAATACTCCACCACATATGATAAAACGTAGTCCTGTTAGACTGGGGAACCACTGCAAAATATTCGAAGCTCACTGGTGCTACTCTTCACCAACACTAAAGATGACCCTGTGTTCGCTATAACTGGAATCACTCTTCTTTACTGCACTTGGTTGTATAAAACCTTATTAATTATTATACGATACACTTATATTTCTCCACAAACATTAAATTCTTTGTAATATTGCTCTTCTTTCACAAACATTAAATCCTTTGTAATATTGCTACAGTTACACGACGATTAAATAGAAAAGGATAAATTTCCAGTAGATATATTATTTTTCTATTACATATTTTATAACAAGCTCCATGAGCAAAACATCTATTCATTACAAATTTTCAAAATCAACTCACTTATTTTCTGAACTCATTACCTAGGAGATGGTCTCTAAAATTATATCTTGCCTACTATATACAAATGTTTAAGAAGTACATTCATTGATTCCTTATTATTTATGACTAATTCCTATTTTGGAACAGATACTTGTGTCACTTACACTAATTATCATTGGTTGACATTTCACAAATCTTACAATCACTTTATGCTAACTAAACATGCTAAAATAAATTCTTTTACAGGTATTATGGTACGTTAATTAATTAATGAAATAGAGTATCCATCAAACAGTTACAAACGTGATATTTTTAGCAACCGAAACACATTCAGTTGGAATTACATTAGGTAAACGTTTTATTGAAGAACAGTTAACTAAAACACCTTTTTTAAATCTCAAACGCTTCACCACGAGTAAATAACATTTTACCCTAGTTTAACAAGTAATTATTTATCAATCCTTAGTTTATTGTAGTGTTTTAAATTTAGAAAACATTGATAGGAGTGGTAAATTAATGTGTTTACCCTCAGTACTAACAACTATCTTTTAAACCCTTTTATAATATTATAATATATATTGCACTGTACTTTCTTTTCTGTCCCAATGTTGGTTCGATAAAACACTGTCTTCCCGTTGAAAGGGTTCCAAAATTCGTGCCCCATTCTATGGTTGATATAACACTCGCTGAAAATTACCAAAAAACTCCACTAATTTTTACCTAAATAAATTTTTGAATTTAAGCTTTGATTACGAAGCGTTTTAGTTGAGTACTTTCTGAAGATGCTTTTCAAACTAACATTCCACGTCTAGCTTTGTTCACTGCTTCTTCAGGGATACTCACCACAGTTACTCATTCTCTAAACAACCTTTATAAATAAAAAAAATAATTCGACAAAAACATACAAACTCTTTTATTCTGACAACATAAATAATAATTCACACAATCTCTATAGTTGCAATTTGTATCCAAGTTAAACATTTCATAACCTTACTCGCTAATAAAATCGTCAACTTAATATCCCTAAGATTTTGTGCTCCTCTACATTTCATTATATTATTTTAAAGTAGATGGGCCAATCACGGAAACTTCATTTATTTTCCCCTGGTCTATGGTGAGCTCAGTATAAACCTTTTTTTATGTGTGCACAAATTTTTGCACTTAAAAATTATACAAGCATTTACACCCTCAGATTTATAATAAAAAAATTGTCCTTTACATATGTCAATAAAATTAATTTTCGGTTCATAAAAATTTTCACCAAATAAAACTCAAATCACTAATAGTTTAAATAAATCAGAACCAGCGCAACAGTTTCAACAAAAAAAAATCGTTACCTGGAGAATATTCTTCTTCCAGATACCCGCCTCTGTAGATGCCTTCCACAAGACTGTACGTACCTGGATCGCTCCATGTTGCAGTCTTCCAGTGTGAACAGCAATTCCATCTCAAACTCATTGTTCACCCAAATCACCAACAATCCCTCTGGACTGCTGCTCCAGGTCCAAACATCACCTCTTCTTCCACTCAATGTGCAACCCTCATTCAATATGCAAATACTTCTCTACCTATAAGTCATCCTGCTTCGATTATTACAATGATTTACTACAACTCACTCCATTTAAACTAACTTGCACCTACTTGTGCATTAAAACACTTTAAGTCTGACTGCACTAGTCACGTGGTCTGAAGCTAGGATGACCTTCTGTGGACTTGGAAAATAAGAGAGAGAATGCCGCCTCCAGCAGCGCTTATAAAACCACAGCCCCACTTGAGTTGCCTGTATTTTTGTTACCCATTCTTTGTAAAGTTGCGAACTGCCACTCAGTTCCACAAAATTCACCTGCACATAAACACAACGGTCTTTTAAAACTCAGAAATCGGAACATAAACACTTCATTACCGCGAAAAATCGTCTGAACTTACCAACCGTCTAAATATTCCTTGAAGTTTCCACTCTTCTGTTGACCCCACACAAATACAATCACGCCTCTCGTGTGAGGGTAAATACAATTATCTCCCTTGCACCCTCATAATAACATCTCTCAACTTTGTCTTCCTTTTCTACCTAAAGTGTCTACGTTATTTCTACCTTTTTGTTATCTCTTTCTGTCCCGTGTTTTCTGTCTTGTTCATAGCCCCTCTATTACTATATTGTTCACGGATAATTTGTTTCCCTTCTTTTATGTGCGTCTTGAAAAATCGATACCGGCTACAAACATGTTGCATTTTCGTCCCGCTTATTAGTTTTTAAACTATACTCGTCTGACACACGCTTGAAAATGTTTGTCCCTTAACCAACTGATATCTTGCATCTACCTCTGTTACGTATTAAATATTGTCTGTCGCCTAATTTTATTGATCTGTTTTGAACTACTAGATCGTTGCTGTTAGCCTTGCGTTTTTCCGTTAACACAATTTACCTCGAATTATATTCTCAACGTATACTAGCTTTTACAAGATTCGTTTATTTACCCCACGTATGTTCCATGAAATTCTTGACTGTTTTAACGTGGTTTCAATATTAAACCTTGTAACGTTCGTCGACTGCTTTAGCTTATGCTATATTTAATAAATGTACCTTACTTAATTTATTGATTTTTATACTGAAATGCTTTAATACCTTTAATACCTTTGTACACAATTTTCGACCTTGTCATCGATCTTAATTGTTTTCTGTACTAAATTAACGTAAACAAATTAAATCTGCATTATATTATGTAATTTTATCCCACTCTAATTATATTGAAACGTTTTAAATAAATTATTTTACAGGGTATCTATAAATTCATAAATGCTTGGCCTATTTACACCTATCTAAGCCTACCCAATCACAGTGTAATATATAAATATATATATATATATATATATATATATATATATTTACGCGCCAAATTAATTAGTTTAGATAGTGAAGACGGACGGTTATTAACAGATTTTGTAATTCTAAATTAGAATGTTAAAATTGCACAAAGGGAAGAAGCTTTAGAGTACATAAAAACTCAAGGATACGCATAATTAAATTGTAATAATTTTAAATTAAGCGCATGGACGCAGAAACAGAGCTTTCAAGTGTAGAAAATCAATAATTTAAACGCATATTTCCATTTACAGAAACGAAAACGGTCGTTTCACAAATCCTAAAGAGGGGAGAAACGTGAAATTGTTATTTTAAACAACAAGGGTTTTGAAGAAACACCTGTTAGTTAAATGTCGGGTTCATAGAACTTGATTATACGTTAAGACTGAATTTCTATGAAATTGTTTGCAACGGTCGGTTTGACAAACTGCTTAAAATTAACAAGTGCCTTAAAGACTAAGTGAAATAAACGATCTATAATGTAAAACAGACAGAGAAACGTATAAGCGTTGGTTACAAGTTGCGTCTAAGATACACGGGAAGTGTGAAGGCCAACAACAATATCGATTTTCTGTAGATTGAGAGGGGTTTCTAAAAGAGACAATAAATATGGGTGGAACGGAGAAATATAGCTGAGAGGTGGAGCGTTATAACGGGGAAAACTATATCAATGGTCTAAGGCGAGGAGTTTTAAGAAGCGCGCGTCCGTTAAGGTTAGTAAACGAATTTCAGAGTAACATTATGATGATCTCGGAATTTTTCAGACGTTACGTTCCAAAATTTGTAAAAGTGATTTTAAAAATAAGCTTTTCAATGAAGAGAGGTTCCTTGAGGAGTGTGGAAAGCGTATAAATACTCGGAAAAAGATATTAAAGCTCTCTTTCCCTTAGATCTGAGATCGCGCTTAGATCTTCAACGTAATTGATAGTATATCCTGTTACGTGTATTAATTATTGTGTATTCGGTAATGTAGCATACAACATTCTGTTTTAAAATATGTAACGCTGTAGTAACGTACCGGAAAAGTAGTAAAAGTGATTTACACGAGTGGGTGCTAAGGTCTAGACAAAAAGTGCCGTTACTACACAACTCAATTGAATGATGGGATGGTACTTGGGTAAGCGAATCCTAAAGCTTAACTGGTATGCATGAAGTGTAGTAGTATGGAATGTTAAGTTTGGACAAGACAAATATCTGGGTAGAAGATTAAAGGTGGTTGCAGAGATTTGAATAGTGGGGATCAGTTGGATCCAGGCATAATCGAAGTATATGGACACAACGACAAGGGTTTCTGGTACCCATCTTCAGTGGTGAAGAGGGACGAAGCCTACTCCAGGTAAAGAAAATTAATTTCCTGTTTTTTTGCTTAAATATTTGTGCTGATATTTTTGTGTTTGGGTGTTTTGACTTATTGGGGGTGTATTTTATTACCATAAAACCTCATTTAAAGGGGTATATGTACAGGACAATTAATCTTGATTATTTAAAAAAGTTTATTGATGATATAAAAATATTTATTGATGATATAAAATGTTGTTGTAAAGAGTAAACGAGTCTTTAGATTTAATTTTTAATAAAAATGCAAGGTTTTAAAGCATAGGAACTGGGTTATAATGAGCTCAAAATAGACCAGAATAAAATCAATCTAGGGTTGCACGACGGGCCCATCTACTCATCTAAAATAAAATTGTTGAAGTATATTAAAATCAAGAACTTTAAAGGATTTAATGATCGAGATGGTAACAGTTTTATCACACTGTATGTACCAAGGTGTAAATATTTTCTTAATAATGGAAACTTGTTAATTTGTGTAAATAAAAAGGTTGTATGTTTTGTTGCATTAATTGAGTGGTAGGTATTCAAGAAGAAGCCGATTGCTGAGCTAGCCAGGGTGTGTAGAAATACGGAGGCGATCAAAAGGTAGTGTAAGAAATTTGTAAAAATTTTTTTCAGAAAATTTTATGACGGTCCAAAGTGGAGCTCGATTTAAGAGCTTAATCCCTGTACCACGGCAATATATATATATATATATATATATATATATATATATATATATATTTCTGTGGTATGCCCTTTAATTCCTTTTTGCTCCACGATTAGGTGTTATTTTTAATTTGCTGTAATATCATACCCCACGATTGGTGCGCAATTTTCATTGCTGTGATAATTCCCTTACTATTTAAGCCCCTACGTTGGGTGTCATTTTTATTGCTGTGATAATTTCCTTTAATGATTGGTGTATCTATTTTTATTGGTGTGAATATCAACCCCTTTTAAAATCCTATAATTTCTTGAATTTGTTTTTCCACGGCTAGCTCAATCTATCAAACACTGAATGCCCTACTTCACGACAATAAAGATATTTTAGTCTCTTTTTCTTTCTACTACCTAATTGTTAAAATAATTTAAATAAAGCAATCCAAAATTACACAGTATAATGATTGATAATATGTACAGTTTTATATCAAATCAAAAATTAACCCTTGAATAAATTATTCACATTCACCAAATTTAATTTTCCTGAAAGCCAGCAAAAATATCTTTGCAATTACTTTTAAGTATCTTTCGAACGTTCAAAGATGCTTTCCCTATTTTTAAATTCTCAAATGACCTTTTTGTTGACTCTTACAGATATATGATATTTAGCAAATATTAAAATTGAAATAGTCTTTAACTAATTTAAGATCTCTAACCAACGTTTTCCTTACTTGTCACTGAAATTGCCTCAGAATATCTGTGATCAGCACGCTTTGATTGTTACAGTTCGACTTGCTTCACTTGTTGGCCAGAATGATGGATTAATAGTTGCTTGTATTTTTCCCCCGGATTTCTGGAGTAATTTTTAGTATCTTTACGTTTATTACCTTGTAAGTATTTTCTAGGAATCTTTGGATTTTCATTTATAGGTACATCTAGAGATACATTTAAATCTTTAGATATACTTTTTGATCTACATTTAGATCTTTATTCGGAGCCCTAAATTGTTAAATATTAAAATACAATTCAATTAATAGTTTATCTTACGTTTATGCGTAGAACTGCTATTTTTCACTTTTAATAAATTATTGACTTTCCACTAATTGTTACTGGTACGTAATTATCCACTTTAACTCGACGTGGTTCATGCCTTGTTGAAGATATACTGTTTATTTTCGAGTTTTCTATGGTATTTATAAGCCCCACCTTTCAACGTTTTAATTAGCGTATTCGTTGATCAAGGCTTGTATTTTGCGCCTATCTCTGTAGAACCCGGCATTTCTCAAAATTCCCTGGCTTTAATTGTTGTTTCTTCATTCAATTTCGCACGTAGACGTTCAAAACTTCGTCGTATATTCTCAGAATTTCCAAATATCCACTGCGATTTTGTCGCGTCTTTCATGTTTGTTGATTATAGTCCGAACTTTTATCATATCGCGTGTTATTTATTGTTTGCTTTTTCAAATATGTTGGATTTTTATGTAAATATGATATTCCAGTCACGTACTCATCTTTCTAATAATGATGAATTTGAATGCGTTTTCTTATTTATTTGTTGAAATTTTTAATGAAAATTTTAAATAGCTAGAATGCCAGGTTGTTTATCTTTACCGATTACATGTTTATTTTGATGGAACTTGATGTATTTAAAACATTATCTTTGTTCGTTTCTTTAACTTAAAGCGTATTATAAGACGTACACATTATTATTTTACCTAATTATTATCTAATTTTTGCAAAATGAGCTTCTTTCTTATGCATTAAATTAAATAAAACTTATATACAGTGTGTTCGCTATTGATCTTTTGTAAAATATTCGATTTACTCCTATTTAATGATGGAATTATTTGGTTTTCTTAACGTTTATTATATTTATATTCATCTTACGACCCTTATGGCTTAACCTACCCTTAAACTACCTTCTTATCATAGCAATATATATATTCTTATATCACCCCTATATTTACTTTACTTTCACTTTGGGCTAATACCTTCTTTATTTATTACACTTTAACTTTAAACAAAATTTGTTACACGACTTTTGTCGTCGTCACAAATTTACTATTTAATGTATGACTTCAAATCGAGGTGCTTTAGCAAACGTTTGGTTGGTTCTTTTTTTTTTACTAATTACTATATTTTATATGCCTCGACTATTTGAAACTTTAATCTCAGGGTTTTCTCACCTACTCACCGTGAGTTCAATCGTGAGTAGATGTGCACTACCCAACCAAACTGCACCCTCGTTTGTTTTACCACTTTTTTAATGTACTGAATTTACTATGTATGCCAAATTTTAATAGATCAAAGTTGTCTGATGCCAAATTAATTTATGTAACTATTTATGACTTTAATTTTTGACGTTATGATATATTTACGGTACTTACCAGAAATATACCGCGCTGAAGGCCTTCTTTTAACTGCTGGCTCAAGTTCGAAATCGCCGTACGCACTTTCACAAAAGATTCTCCAATGTTGTCCGCTTGCGTACTGCCTCCAGGTGTTCTTAAAAACAAATTTCGTTGACCCAAACCTGAAATAAATTTACCCCAATTTAGAATTTAGCAAAAACCGTTGTCTACTTTCCTGCGTTAGTTCTTCCTCGCCGTATATTGATCTCCTGTTCCTCTGCTCCGTACCCCAATTAATCCTCTCTTCGCACAATCCAATTCAAACCCGCTGTCCTATTATAAATCACTCCTAGTCCTGCTATTCCAATTATCCATACGATGTCCTTACTGCCGTTTAATCTTCTCAATTCAATCCAAATTATTTGTATCGTCGATTCCTTCTGTATCCACTCCAATCTCCTACTGCCGTTATACCAAATCTATCCCAAAACCAACACAAATCTTCTCAATCAAATAACCGTCGCTTTCCCCTTTGCACTAATAACCACTTCCAAAATCTTCTTTAAATACACGCTGACTTTCCCGTTGCACTTTTAAACACTTTTACTTTTTTTTAATACTCGTCGCCTTTTTTTACTCGAAGCTTCTTATTCCTTTCACACTTGGATTAAATAATACTCGATTATACTTATATAAACTTTTATTTCAAAATATTTTACACTTTAACGCAGGTTTCATAAAATAGGTCTTTATCTGAACAAATTCGAAAAGGAAGTTTCTTATTTATTTTGCTTAGTTATTAAATCAACAAACTTAGCTTACTAGAATAACATTTTTAAACATATAACATCCAATAACAAATCATCTTTCTTTCAGTGTCCAACATACCTTCGCTACAGTCTTTATAATAATTTTAAATTTCTACTATTGGTCCAAAACACTTCACTAAACTCCAATAACCTTTTACATTTTGATTCACTTTAAATTTTGATTTACAATTCGTCCAAAAATTTTGATTCTATAAAAAGGAAAAGCCAAATAATTTATACACGACCTGGACGCTTTGTTATATTGCAGATATCCATAAATGCGTTCGGCTTTCCGACGGCAAATGTACTCTCAACTGGCTCATGAAATATTAACTCAGTATAAAACCTCAAGTACCGTGCATTATATCAACGTCATAAAGTCATGTTATCTACCTTTTGGCATATAAGTTTCAATCTGAAATAGTACATACTTTAACGTATGTAAAGTATAGCAAAATTTATAGTTTTTAAATTATTAAATCTGAAATATTGATCCTATCGTTTGGCATACACCCTATTAATACAAATATACCTTTAGAAACCTTATACCCCCCTTTACATAATAATATATATATATATATATATATATATATTCTTATGCTGCACCCCCGCTTTTTTTAATTTATTTAATTTTAATTTTTAATTTTATATATGATATGAAATGATATGAAAATATTTACTTTATATTTCGTGCTTTATCTACGTTTGGTTGGTATATAAAAACAAAAACTGTATTAATATGCCTCGACTATTAGAAACTCGCCTTCCCAGGGTATCCACCTACATACCGTGGGTTCAGTGCTAAGTAGATGTGCAATGCACCAACCAAACAGCACTACCTTTGTTTTTGTACCTGTAATCTTTTACTTGTATATGCCAAAATTTTATAACAGATCCACGTAGCCTTGTGCCAAATAAATTAATATTACCAATTTTTGACTTTGACGTTCAAAACACACAGTACTCACCTGTTCTACACGTCGCTGTCGGCCTCTCTGAAAACTGGCTTAAAATCTCACTCGCCGTATGCGTCTTTACAATGTGTGGCACTATCACTACGAATAATCTGCTGTCTGGACTCCAGGTTTCTTTAAATTAATTTTGATATCCCCCAAATCTAAAATAAATATGACCAAATTTAGAATTTTGACTACCTTTTAATTTTACTTCCCCTGCGCTAATTTTCCTGATGTTATTTCTTCTTTACTCGTACTAATCCTCCTGCTCCAATGTTTTCCTTTTCCTTAATCCGCTCGTTCCAAATCACTGCTGTCTTCTAATTACCATTCAATACCATTCTATCCATAATACTATATCCAAATCAATTCCAACAATATCTCCTTCAATCTCATAAATCCTATTCAATACCTTTCTGCCTTTAATCAACTCGTTCCAATATCCAACTATTTATTCCGCTTGTTCCACTGTCGCTCTAATCCACTCTTATCACTTTTCACTCGTCGTTACTATTAATTATTTTTTACTCTCGCTTGTCCGTACTCTTCTTTATATAAATCAAACTCTTAAACTTTTCAAATTCATTTATTAATACTTTATATTGTTCAAAATTTAGCGCAGTTTACAAAACACGTCTTACTACCAAAATATTTATAAATGACCCCCTTATTTACTTTTCCTAGGTGATTATTATAATTAAAATATGCCTACTCTTTAATACATTTTATACATTTTTCATCCAATAAAATCATCCCAACAAGTTCGTGTCACTAATACCTTATAATCGTTCTTTTACACTTTCCTATTTTATATCAAATGTTCAATCATTGGTCCCTAATACTGCATCACCCTTCAATCATATTTGACAATACTTTTCACTTATAATTTTGATATTACAGGTTTGTCCAAAGGTTGATTCTACTAAAATAAGTGCCGAAATGTTTCACATATATACCTGGATCTGTGTGGTGAATAGTGGAATTTCTACAGACGCATCCGGTTTTTCGATTAGCAAATGTACATTCTATGGCTCATTAATATACAACTTACTGAAAATCCTTGAATACTGTGCTTTCTCACGTCATCAAGTCATTGTTTTACGTCTTGGCACTTATACTTTGACTATTATACTCCAAATACTTTAACATTTGTAAAGTACGGCAAACATAAAATTTTCAGTTACGGGATCTGATATTTGGCTTTATTTGGCATACACTACCTTCATACAAATAACCTTTATACCCTTTTATCTCTTACTGACACTTTAATATATATATATATATATATATATATATATATATATATACATACTCAGTGACATGGAAATTGCAACACCAAGAAGGATTAGGAATTTTTCGACCAAACTTGGCAGATATATTTAACTACTCAAAAGTAATAATTGATTAAAATTTCGTTGCAATACATCAAATGGTATTGGTATATCTTACACTTCTGTCATTCCTTTTTAACATTATTATACGGTGTATTTCTTGCAAGTTTTGGTTGAATTTTGTGTTGTATCTGTTAAACTATAGTTGATTTTCGTGTTTTGAGAGCGTGATTATGTGTAGAGTTCGGCAACGTGAAATTTACCGCCAGTTAAGCGATTTCGACAGAGTTGAATTGTTGGTTTGCGTGAAGGTGGTTTTTCGTTCAGGAAAATTTCAAATCGCCTTAACCCGAACCAATCCACAATTATGCGTTGTTATCAGTTATGGACTCGGGCGGGCCAGGTATGGCGTAAAAAAGGAACGGGTGGCCGAAGACAAACTAATGAGGTGTAAGATCGTTATCTTCGCCTAATGACCCTAAGAGATCGATTTTCCAATACCATGTTGATCACTGATTAGATAATGAAGGTTGTCTTGTAACCACTCTAACGGTTTATCGTCGAATTAGGATTTTCGGCTTTCAATCCTATTGACCACATCTTGTATTACCGGTTAAGGCTCAACACCGATAGCAACGTTTAGAGTGGTGCAGTTTGCGATTATACTGGAACCTGGGTGCCAAATGGTAGTATTCATTGATGAATCCCGATTAGGTAAGCACAATGGTCGCATGAAGGTCAGACAAACACGTGGAGAACGTGTCAATGTTAAATTTTCTAATAAAAGGCATGTGCACCAAACCGTGAGGGTTGTGGTTTGGGGTGCTATAAATAATGGAAGTAGGTCTCATTTGGTGTTCATCAGATGCAATATGAACGCTGATGCTACGTTAATGAAGTTGAAAAACCCCATATCCTTCCTTATCTCCAACAGCTTTAAAACCTTCTTCTCCAGCAAGATATTGCCCGTCCTCGCGTAGCGAAGACTACTCTCAATCGATTTGAAGACACCCATGTAAATATTGTACCATTGCCATCCAGATCTCCCAATATTTCTCCAATTGAGTATGTGTGGGACATTATGGGTAGAAGACTGGTAAACTTAGCAAATACTGCGCAAACAGTGAAAGTTCTCCGGCATGAAATGCAAGGTGCCTGGAACACAATACCCCAACAGGACATCAATCATCTACTGGATTCGATGCCAAATACATTGAAGGAGTGTATAACAAATAGGAAGAGGGGAGGGAGAGTAACACATTATTAATAAAAATTGTGTTAATTTTTTGCTTTTTCTTTGAAATTTTAATCAATTATTACTTTTGAGTAGTTAAACATATGTCAAGTTTGGTCAAAAAATACGCAACCCTTCTTGGCGTTTCAATATCCGTGTCCAAAAGTAAGGACATCCATCTAAGTAAATTATTAGGAGGAGTCGAATCTATAGTTGACACCATACAACAAACTCAAAAATAATAAGACATTCTACGTGTCCGAGTTACAAATATCATTATGAACTTCGCCAACAACCCAAACAATAATCAGCATTACAATCTACTTAACTATCAGTTCGACACAGTTAAAAAGTTCTTATCTGATCACTCTGAAATCATTATCACAACGGCAGACAAATGGGCTGTCACAGTTATTATGAACAAACGGGAATATTTTGAGAAATCTCTATCTCTCTTATCTTATCAGTCCACTTATATATCTCTTAAAAGAGATACCATCTTTACCACCCAAAAAAAGGTTAATGATTACATAAAAATATAACACAAAAAAGAAATGGTCAATGATTCAGAAAAGAAATAATTAACCATTAATAATTCTATTCCTGGAAAATATTATGGATCCACAAACCCATTCTTTCTCTCAACACCATCATCTGCTCTGTCAACACTCCCACTTACTCATTGACAAATTTTCTTAGTTGCATTTTACAACTTGCTTTTCCTTTAGAAGGTTACAATGTCAAAGATAGTTTTACCTTTATAAAAAGTTTAAAAAATTTCCGCTTAACCGCAAATCTTATTCTTGTCTCTCTAGATGTCAAACCTCTGGTTATAGCCATCATTAAATGGGCTTCAGTCGAACCTCGTTGTAAGATCTCAGAAACTTACTTTCTTGCCTCCATTAATCTTGTTTTTAATAACACCTATTTTGTCTATACAAATACTACCTACAACAATATTTGGTACCCCGATGGGTTTCCCACTATTTCCGATTATAGCTCTAATGGTAATGGCTTATTTGTTTCATTCAGTTATACCTCTAGTACCCTTTCAGATATCTTTCCTGGTAAAATAAGTTGATGATATTATCTGCTCCGTTCCTCCTGAATTTATTGATGACATCATCATCATCATTAGGTCTTCAGTCCTAGAACTGGTTGGACGCGTACCCTCATTGTTTTCTAGCATTGATGACACTATTTCTATATTTAAAAACTTCAATGAACACCTTAAATTTAGTATTTAAGTTAAAGTTAATGGTAAATTACCTTTTAGTCATTAGGGAACATGAGAATCCATTAATTTTTGATTGTTATACCAAACCTATGTAATTGAAAGTGGTGTCTGTGTGTTGTAAGATGTTTACCACAACCAGCTGGCCATAATAGAAGCGTCCTCAACACTGCAACCAGTTACAAGGTAACGTGAAAAAGGATGGCTTTTAATATTCTAACGTAACTTAATAAAACACGGTAAAATTACAGTCCACTTTATCTCTTCACTGGAGCTATTATTGTTTTTAGTTATACTTTTGGTTATTACGACTCTGTCTGCTCCAGCGCCAATATATATCACGAATATTGATGACGAATCGGTTTAGAAATTGCAAGAACTATACTACTTATTTCCGACAATGTTGCGGCCACGTAGTCTTTTAAATTATCAGGCGTCTTATCGCAAAGAAGTTAATAAGAAATGAAAGTCTTTGCAGGTCATCTCCTATTTAGCTAAAATGTGATTTGTAGCCAGGTAAAACGAAAGGAACAAATGATTGAAATCTTTATTTCTCGATAAAATTATAATAAATCTTGATAACTGTATAAACTTATAGCTCCTCTACACTATATTGCCTAGGTAACTAAGTTGGCAGTTTATGTTATTCCATTACTAAATCCGTACCTTCTAAATGCTTTTTTGTCCATTTATCAAATTTCATTATCATTTCAGGTGACATTATTGATAAATACCCACTTTGTTCTCCTTTTCCAATAAAATTATTTTTCTCTGATATCATTAGATTAAATGGCTTAGCATAATTTTCAACAGCATCATCTCGGTTAACTGCCGGATTCTTTCTCATCTCTTCAATACCCAAATAATCCAGAAGCTGTTTGATTTGTATTTGAGTTAATTCTTTTCCCAGAAAACGAGCAACTTCTTTTACGATAGAGCTAAGGTCATTCTTCATGTCTTTATAATTAATAAATAGTATGTTTGATCGATGCCTTTGTCTCCAGAAACTTAAAACCGATTCCCAAAAAGGACCGTTGATAACTAAAATTATATAATCCTCTTTTTTAAAGAAAACATTAAGATGTATACTGACCTCGTCCTTCTAAAAATAACAAACAATAATCTTCAAAAGATCCCTTAAATCCGTTAAATAGTCTGTAAAAATTATAATATGAAATACAAACGTCTTTGGGGTTCCTAAGAACGTAGATCATCTGTAAGTATTTAAATAAAGTACAAAGAATTATATAAATGTATTTTTAAAACCTTGGGCTGTTTGGAGCCATCTGTCATCTGTAAGGGTAAAAGCGACCACGGCAAATGGGTTTTAATGCAACGTGGACTTTTTAACCCATTCGTGTACGTTATTGCATCGTTATGGGTTTCCCAAGAGGGGTTTTGATTTGCGCTAAGTGCGTTAGGAAACGTATCGATTCTGCAATAATTATTTTTTTAATACCTGGTAAGTTGGAGTAATTGCATAAATGAGTCAAATGTTATACCGTAGCGTGTTTTTTAATTTAATCAAGACTACTTTTGATACTATCTTGTGTAAGATTGAACTAACTTACGTGACGTCATTAAAAGCTATTGAATTCAATAACACGTATGACTTATGCGTGCGGGTTCTTCAGGAACGCGTGTTTCAGTTTGTCATCAGCTGTTAATGTTATTTATTTCCATTCTCACTAAATTTTTGCTGTTATTGGTTTTGAAAACCGCACAGTCAACCGACCATTTCAAGTATCATATAATAGACCTCACCAGGCACGGATCTAGAAAAAATTTCGGAGGGGTTACAATTTTGTTTAAACAATGTTCGCGCCGCTCCGGTTCAGCGCGCATTTTCACGGAGTTGTCCGATCATATCGCTCGGTTAGCGTAATTATTAGTTAAACAGACGTTCTCGATCGCTCTTACAATTAGATTATATATACATATATATATATAAAGTGATAATAATTACGACCTAAATATTTGTAATTCAAAATTTATTAGGCCATAAAAAAGAGTTTTCACCTTAATCCAGAGACCTCAAACCCACAAATAAATAATAAGTATAAGTAAGATAAATATTGGGGATACAATATTTATCTTACTTATATATATATATATATATATATATATATATATATATATATATAGCTATGAAAAATCCCCACGATTGGACGTACCATTAATATTGCTGTGATATCGCCTTTACGTAGGTGAGCAATTAATATTGCTGTGGAATAGCCCCACCATTGGGAGTTATTAAAATTGCTGTGATATCGCCCTTACGTTGAGTATCATCAATTATTGCCGTGCTATGCCCCTCGATTGGTCGTACCATTAATATTGCTGTGGAATGTCCCACAATTGGGCGTAATTACTATTGCTATGAAATAGCCCTTACGTTGGGGTCATTAATATTGCTATGAAATAGCCCCTACGTTGGTGTACACTTAAGATTGCTATGAAATAGTCTTTTTAGGATTTAAGACCCTACGATGCGTACCATTAAAATTGCTATGAAATTTCCCTTTCTTTTTATCTGTTGAAATAATTTAAATGAAACAATCCAAAATTACACAGAATAATGATTGGTAATATGTACAGTTTTATATGAATTCAAAAATTAGCCCCTGAATAAATTATTCACATTCGCCAAATTTAATTTTCCTGAAAGTCAGCAAAAATATCTTTGTAATTAATCTAAAATTCCTTTCGAGCGTTCAAAGATGCTTACCCTATTTTCAAATTCTCAAATGACCTTTTTGTTGACTCTTACAGATATATAATATTTAGCAAATATTAAAATTAAAAGTCTTTAACTAATAAAAATTTTAAGATCTCTAACCTGCATTTTCCTTGCTCGTCACTGGAATTACCTCAGAGTGTATGTGGTTAGCACCCCTTGTTTGTCACGGCTCGACCTGCTTCACTTGATTTACCAGAATGATGGATTATGGTTGCTTATTTTTTCCCTTTGGATTTCTGGAGTAACTTCGAGTATCTTCAGGTAATTTCAGACATACATTTAAATATGCCTTTAGAGTGTTTATCCAGACGGACTCACTTTTTTTTCTTTATTCAAATACGTTTACTTGCATCTTTATTCAAATACGTTTAGTTGGATGTTTACTCCAAACCGTTTACTTTTCTTGGATGTTGATTCGAAACCGTTTACTTTTCTTGGATGTTGATTCAAAACCGTTTTAGTTTTCTTGGATGTTTATTCGAAGCCTTAAATTTGTTAAATATTTAAAATAAAATACAATTAATAGTTTCTCTTACGTTTTACGCGTAATAACGGCCTATTCTTCGTTACACATATTGGCACTTACAAATTTTTACTTTTAATAAATTATTTACTTTCACTAATTTTACTGGTACGTAATTTTCACTTTAAATCGACGTGATTCGTGCCTTTGTTGAAGATGTACTGTCCATTTTCGAGTTTCATATCCTATTTATAAGCTCCACTTTTCAAAATTCTAATTGGCGCGCATCGCGTGTTTATTGATAAACGTTTGTAATTTCCACCTATCTCTGTAGAACCTAGGAATTTCTCAAATTCCCTGGTTTCAATTGTTGTACTTTTATTCAATTCCGCACGTCGACATTCAATATATCATAGCATCTTCTTAGAATTTCCAAATATCTATTGCAATTTTGTCACTTATTCAATATTTGTGTCGTTTATAGTTCAAGGCTTATCGTATAGCGAACAGCCTGTTATTTATTGTTTGTTATTTGGAATATGTTGGATTTTTATGTAAATATAATTCCTAGTCACGTATTCATTCTCTAATAATGACGTATTAGAATGCGTTTACTTATTCATGCGTTCACATTTTGACAAAATTATTAAATATCTAGAATGCCAGTTTATCTATCTTTCCCGATAATGTGTTTATATTGATGTAATTTGTTGCGTTTAGAACCTTTTCTTTTACTCGTTTCTATTTAATTTTAGACTTATAAACTTAACTTAAAACATATTATACGACGTACACATTCTTATTTTAGTTAAGTATTATCTAATTATCGAAATTGAGCTTCTTTCAAATGCATTAAATATAATTTATATACAGTGTGCTCGCTATTGACCTTTTATAAAATAGTCGATTTACTCCCTATAATTGGTCGAATTATTTGTTTTTCTTAACGTTAAAAATTATTTACATTTATTCTACAACCTCTATGACTTAATCTACCCTTAAACTACACTCTTACCATAGCATTATATATATATAGTCGCATATCCTGCTTATTTACCTCTTACTCCTCCTCTATCCACCCTTGTGGATTTCGGGTTAGTGCTATTCATAGACACAGGTTAGTGCAACTCATAAACAGTTCCGTATGACGTTCCAGTGGTACATCACAATAGATAGAACTTAAGTGCAAAAGTGTTGGTGAATGACTTTTCTATCGTAAATATTATTATCAATGTTTACACCTCTACCTCTTACCCTTAAAATACAGTCCACTTCTTTCCCTCTGAAGCAAACAGTGTGTCGCAAATATATTAGAAAATACTGATGTTTTTGCTTTTAATATACTAATTCAATCACACAGTTTACTGAAATCCAAAATATAGGCAGCCATTTTTATTTTCAACGCCTCGTTGAAGCGTCACTAAAAGAATACTGTGACAACACCCTGCGTTGGTGCACCGCTAAAAAAGTGCTGCGGTACAGATGCAGCAAGTGGTGTTAGTTATATTTCAAACTCGAAGACTGTTGTTACTTGCAGACAAGTCAGCTGTAATCTCGTTCACTATTACTAACGTAGTTAGTGCGTGAAGAGAAGCGCTAAACATAAAAACAAGCACAAGCTACATAAAAACAAAACAAATCTAAATAAATAAGGGGTATAGACCAAAGAGAATCTATAAGTGCGTTTTGGTTCTGCTTAGCCATTAACCCACTATGGATCACATTAAACAATACAAAATTCGGATATAAGATCACTGTAACACACATACACACACACAAACATACGCACACACGCACAAAGTCACACACTTTATATATTTGAACAGCCTCAAACTAATGGCGTCAGCAAACCTAAAGCAGAACCACCTATTAAAAATAACAGAAATATACAGCAACGACATAGACATGTCATTTGAAATAGGAACGTACACATCATTATTAAAGGCAAACTGACAAAACAAGAAGATGGCCATCTTTCTAAACAACAATGAGGAAGACATTGTAACAGAAATATAATTATGTTCATGTTTACTCGCTCTTAGTTATTCAATTTCGCAAACGGAATTTTGAGTATTACTTATTTAGAAGTGTTTTGATTACATTCAAATGTATAACATTTATTTGCTTTAATTTTGTTTACTTATGTACATTAAATTCCTGTATAATCATAAACAAGCTTATTTCTATTGTATTATTGATTTAACGCTTTGAGCTTGGTTGATATTTGCATTAGCACTCATTAAAATCACACGTAGTTGTCGTATTATTGCTGCCACCTGTTGGACATTTGAGGTGGTTGTTTGGGTGATACGCAAACAATCATAATTTTCTTTTGCCTATTCTTGTGTTGCTTGTTCCACTTTCATGCCACGATGTAAAGAACAAAACGTGCTCTGATAATAATCGACGTATTGCGTGGAGGAAACGCCTCGCGTTAGCTTAACTAAGGCGGTGGCCCAGTCCTCCTGTTTGGGTTAAGCTATCCTCAATATGCAATCTAAGTTTTATGTACAAACTACATGTCAAGGTAAATTTGATACACAGAAAGTAGACTAGAATGCTTTCTGTTAAACTGAGTTGCCTTTCACTATGAGGAAATTTAAATTTGTGTATCCATAATGGCATTCAGTACGAGCTTTTGGTTACTATAATTACACTACACCTAGAAGTATGCAAGACCCTTATTTTTATTATTCTTGGATCTACAAAACGTATATTCTGGCTCTAATTTGAAGGATAGGATTTGCTAGTTATTGTTATTAAGATGAAAAAAACCTGTTCATGACATAGTGTATATTTCTTAAAATGAAATCTTTTGATATGTTGCTGTGACTAGGGCGTCTTAGTTTTTGTTCCTGTAATGGAATTATTTGCAACATTTGCTAATTCACCAATTATTGAACTTCTACAGACTACATATTACTGTAATTATGGAACATAAAATCTTTTTGTTACCAAAAGTAATACTTTGAACATTTGAAAATTTCTAACGGTTGTATAGTTTTTATTATCAAATCAGCTATTGTCACCTTGACACACTTGTTTGGAGAGTGCTTTAAAATTTAATCATTATACCGATACGACGTAGTTTTGTTTGAGCCTGAAAAACAAATTAAATATGCTGAACAATTGTAGTTAATAGATTATTTACAAGCTTATATATTTTATTAATGATATGTCATCTTCAATAGTTCTGTAGGAGAACCTAAATATGAAAAAGTTATAAATATTGTTTTTGAATAATATAGATCACTAATC